>PVJX010006230.1:0-79229 GCA_004027295.1 Dolichotis patagonum
AGGGAAGGCAAGGCAAGGCAAGGCAAGGGAAGGGAAGGGGGAGAGAAAGCGAGATCATTCAGGCACCAAACAGACTTTGGGAGAAGAGAGGCGAGGCCAGAGGCCACACAGGAGATGACATGGGACTACAGGAATGTGAGGGTGCGCGACAGCTAAGAGGCACGAGGCGGGTGGGATTGGGAGGGCCGGGTCAGCTTGCTGTAGAGGCCAGGGAAGTTCCGTCTGGGAACCGTGCTTCGGGCTTCTCCACCGGGGCTGGGGAGGAGGAAGAAGAAGCCAGGCCTCTGTGTCACGCGCTAGACGGTCTCACAGCACAATCTGCCAGATCGTCATCTCGCTCTCGTGCTCGGTGCCCTTCCCCATCATCCACCTTCTCCCACGTGGGCACCAACGCCCTGCAGGGACAAGCAGTGGGTGGCATCCTAGGCACAGCCTGGCTGGGGATGTGGCTTCAAATCCAAGTGAGGAGGTGGCCTAGACTGCTCTGAAGCAAAGGCAGCCATCTCCCCTGCCCAGCACCATGGGAAATTAAATGGCTAAACCAACGACAAAGCGACGGACCAAACGGTCAAGTCTGGGAGCAGCTTTAACGACTAATTTCTAATGGGAGTTTCAAAACACTAATTTTCCAGAGCAGAAAATCAAGTTGTGCTCATTCATCACCCGTCATCCGCAATGAGACAGAGGATATTTCTTCCTGTGCTGTCAGTTAACTTTCCAAGCAGTCAGAATACAAAGTAGGGCGGCCGGGCCGTAAGTCAGCCCTCCGGAAGCTGATAAATGGGTACGGTACAATCCCGCATTTGCATTGGCTCCAAGGACATAAATCTACTTCTCATGATCTCAAGTTAGAAAAAATTATCCCCCTGAAGTCGGAGGGAGCAATTCACACAGGCACATTTTTCTCACCTACAATGACTGTCTCTTTACGCTCTTCACTTACACTGCCTTGTAAAATGTCACACGTCACACCTCTAACACCTACCGGGATTTTGGTTTGTGTCTTCCCTCCAGGGATAATTTTATAGCTTTTTTATTTTTCTATCTTTATTTATTTATTTACTTGATCCTCTATGGAAAATGATCACTTTGGTAAAGACTGTCACGCTTTGCTGGGATTGGGAGGAACCAGAGGACCCGCAGGACACGTAACAAGACGTTTGTCTTACAGAAAGGGAAACTGACGTCTAGTGGTTAAAAGAAACACATGGAAGGTCACGGTGCACGGAAGCCCCAAGCCAACTTAATGACAGATCCTGGGCCTCTGTCTAGGTTTGGGAGAAGCCAGGACCCTAGCTAGGGACACCTACTTGTCAGGCACACCAGTGGCCCATGGGCGACAGCCTTTTAGGTGGGAGATTTGGATTCTGAGGCCTGGCTAAGCATAAGCCAAGCAGGAGAAAAAGTCAGAATGCCTCTGCCTGTTTTCTGGCCTTCTGCAGGTCAGTGCCAGGCGGTTCCAGAGGCCATCGTGGGAAGGGCGTTTAGGTTCTGCCTCGCTTTGTATCACTTTAATCACCTTGGAAAGCGTGAGCGCTCACTCCCTTGAAGGTATTTTTCTTATCTGGAACAGTTTTATGGGGATGTAATTCACATGTCGCCCAAGTCACCCATTTAAAACCTATAATGTAACGATTTTTAGGGTGTTCACAGAGCCATGCAACCATCACCACTGTCAGCTGGGGCACACTACCATTGCCCTGAAGACGGACCCTGTCCCCCACCCTCGGGTCAGTCCCCTGCCCCCTGCCCCGGGCGACCTCTGATCTGCTCTCTGTCTCTGAGGGTTTGCTGGCTGAACATTTCACGTGAAAGGCTGAGGCAGTTTGTCATCTTCTTAAAGATTCCGCAGCAGGGAGCCATGACTGAGGACAGGAGACGGCTCAGTGTCTGCCTTTCTTTTCTCACCTTTGCGAATAGTTTCAAACGCACAGAAACATTGGGAGGATTTCACAGAAGCTCAGGTTCTGCTGTTCCTTTTTGCTTCCCCTTTTCAAGGCATAACCATGTGACTGTCCCACGGGTCACCACCTCGGTGGCAGGTTCTCATGGGAAGCCCCTTTCATACCGAGGAGAAACTACTCCATTCTGCAAAATAAGATGCCACAGCAATAATTTGGGGGGAAAAAATTTTAGTTAATCAACATCAAAAGCTCTAAAAGACATGTTCAAAGGACCAAGAAGCTGCAGAATGGCTATCCAGGAAAGACCCTGAGTGTGGGATGTGAGGACTGGAGACCCACCAGGCCGGGCAGGCACACCAGGCAGGGAGACCGGGGAGTGAGCACACGGCTGAGGACACAGAGGCCTTTTCCCACCCTGCTTGCTTGGCAGAGGAGCCTTGGGGACTCAGGAGTTTATTTTATGTATCAACTTGTCCTCGCATCTAGAGAGAAAATGGAAACCGCATGAAGGAACTACTTGCCTACCTCTCTCAGGCAGCACAAGCTTTTGAAAACTGTGCAGAGAGCTGCAGCTCCTGCAAGGGGTCAGTTGTCCTGCACCATGTGTCTGGGGGAGGACAGAGGGAACAGGACACTGGGCTTGTGTTAGAGCCACACAGCCGTCACCTCGGACCTTACAGGTTGGCTGCTGTGTGTAAGTCACACTGACTGTGGCGCACTCCCAGCAGCCTGAGTGGAGGTGCCCGCTGCTCTGGGCTGCCCCACAAGCTGTGCCGGGGTGGGGGTGACTGACCCTGTGTATGCACATGTGCGTGCGTGCATGTGTGTGTGCGTGTACATGTGTGTGTGTGTGCGCATACACGTGTGTGTGTGTATGTGTGTGTGTGTTGTGAAGACATGCTCAGTTTGAGTTCTGGTGGTGTGAGGAGAGGAAGGCTTCGCAAACAGCCTCCCGGCTCCTGCCGGTACATGCAAGGTAATTCTTTATGATGAGCCAATTTAATTTACCTTGATGTAAACTATGCAAAAGCATCTGCTGTAGTGGGAATTCAAAGTGCTCCTCTTCTTTATTCATCGTTCCCCAATGTTTGCCAAATGCCAGAGACCCCTGGGGAGGAGGGGAAGCAAACACAAGCCACATCCCAAGAACGTTGGGATAAATGTGTGCAGGGAAGGGGAGTGATTTGAGGGGGGTTAATGACAATATGTCTTTTACTGCAATACTTTTTTTGACTTTTACTTAAGCCCTCATATATTTTATTGTACTTTATACATGTATATGCACTGTACGTGTGTAATACATGGTCCCCTCTTTCCACAGCCCTCAAAGAACTCTATCCAGTGAGGGGAAAATAGGCAATTATGATGTCATCTTTATGTATCTATAGATCAGGTGGGCCACAGGGAACTGCTGATAGAGGAGGGTTTTGACCAAGAAGCATGGCAACGTGATGGTCCAAACTAATATTTATATGTACTGTCTTAGCTCAGGGCACCATAACAAAATACTACAGACTAGGTCACCTAAACAACAAAAGTTTATGATTTTCCAAGCTTCTGGAGACTAGACGTTCAAGTTCAAAGTTCCAGGTGATTGCATTTGTGGTGAGGTTGTCTTCCTGGCTCCCTGACAGCTGTCTTCTCGCTGTCCTCACACAGTCCCTCCTCAGTGTGGACACCAGGGAGAGAGACAGGGACGTGAACTCTCTGGGGACACTTCTTACAAGGACACTAATCCTGGCAGCACAGAGCCTTCTACTGTAGGACCTCACTGAACCTTAACCATGTCCCTAGAGGCCCATATCCAAATGCACCAGGTGGGTTCGAGTTCCAGGGATGAGCTTTGGGAAGGCCAGAAGCATTCAGTCTTTAATCTGATAAAGTGATTGCAGAGAGAGAGAGAGAGAGAGAGAGAGAGAGGTTTGATCAAAATATATAGTGAATGTGTAATTTTTTAAATTTATTGCAGTATATTCCCATTAATCCGCCTCAATTCAAATATACTTATCCTATCTTTCTTGCCAGCTTCTGAAGCAGCTCTGGAGGGCCTTTTTAATGAGTGTCTTTATGCAGCTGCAGCTGCCTTGATGACCTGAACTGATTCAATTTCTTTCCGTTTCTTGGTCATTTTGACCTCGGGGAAGAGCCAGAAGGTTCACAGTGCCAGTGAGTGAGATGGATGTAGACACACAAGGATGTTTCTGTGAGCCTATCTTTGCCTTTGATGACACTCGGCAGCTGCAGTCACCATGTTTTTATCACACCTCATAAAGACAGTCACCGAAGATTTCCAGAGCTGCTTCAGAAAGCAGCAAGAAGGGTGCCATAAACATGGTCAGTGAGGGGAGAGATTTGAGGGACGTTTGTGGCAGTGTTTCTTTCGTTGGAGTCAAAAGTGTACATCTTTTTTTTTTAAGGGAATAAAACAAAACAATAAAACAACAAAACAAAACAATGAGAACAATATTGGATTACAAAAACAAGACACTAGGAAATCCCCAGTAGTCACTATATTACATATTGTTATCCTCTAAATAGCTTCTCATATTACCAGTTTTAGGCCTGCAAAGACTGTCAAACTATCCAAGCATTGTCTCTTTACTTCAGCTGCTATCATCTCAGCCTGTGTTCCTCCAAATCAGCCGATTGCTTGGGGGCAGGGTTCCTCTCCCTGCTTGTGTGTGTCAGCTGGCTCACAGGAGCATACAGCTTGGTTTCCTGGTTCTCTCCCAGACTGTGCAATTCAGATGTGTGTATATTTTTTACTATAATAATTTTCTTTACTTTTACTTAAGCATTCACATCTCTATACTTTGCATTGCATTGCAAAGAAGCATTGCATCTCTATACTTTGTATACATGCACTATCTATGGGATAATGTATAAACTATATTGGAAGACAAGCATATTACATCTTTATATTTATGAAAGTGTCATACAGGTGTGTTAGGTCTTTATGTTGATAAAAAGACACATTCACACATGCACACACGCACACACAACACATGCACCACATGGCTGCTGTTGGTGTCATGCACATCCGGACAGAGCTGACTCTGCCTGGAGAAAAATGAAGCTGTGGAGATGGAAAGGAAGGAATCTTTGCATTATCCATTTTTATTGCCAATAAAAATTCTTGTTGCAGGAGGAAGACAGGCTCCTGGTAGGAATTTCAGAAGTTCAGATTAAAAAAAATAAAAGAGCTATATTTCCACCAGTCAGATACCACTGCTCCTAAGCCACAGTCAGACATTTAAGACTGGAGGCACCAGAATTGGACTCCTCCCTGCTTGCCAGCTGTGTGACCTAGAACCAACTGCTTGGCCTCTCTGTGCCTCTGTTTGCACATCTGTGAAATGGGGCAACAAGCCCAAGCTTGCAAAGCTGTGAGAGGCGATCAGCCGATCCATGTAAAGCACTTAGGAACTTCGTGGCACAAAGCAAGTACTAGAAACATGACCTGCCATGGTGTCGCTGGTATCATCATTGCTGCTGGTACTTTCCCTTCAGGGTATCTTCCCAGGCAGCAAGTAGGTTAGGGACGTGAGCCAGGCCCAGTGACTAAGGTCAGCACCAGGTGGAGAGGGTCTGATGACGACCTGATCAGCCAATGGTGTGTGTGAGAAGGGGTTTGAGTGGCACATGTGTTGCCTCCAGACGCTCTCTGGGTGACACGCACAGCGCCATGCTGTGGGGCCCCCGCTTCACCCACCATCTCCATCTCGGGTGGCCTGGCTGGTCATCTCTGCCTGCACAGCCTGTCCTCCTGGAGAACTGGTCACTGCAGACAAGTCTCCTGACTTCTCTTCATCTCTCTAGAATAAATATCAATGCAGGGGGCACTGGTGTCACTAAATATTTCTGCCAAGTCAGTTTGCAGAATGTTTTATTCCGAGGCCCTCTCAGATATCCCCAGTCCAAATCTGTGTATTCAAGGCCCAGAGAGGGTCCTGCATGGGGAACCCATTTGATATTCTTAACCCAGTGTTCAGCAATTGTGGAAATTGTCTCTCTGTTTTTAAAGGAATTTAGGGGTGAAAATATATGTACAATTTAGAGGAGTTTTTCTTGCCCTCTAGAATGTTGTTTTAGATACTGGTAAGATTTAGAAATGCCCCTTCTGGCCTGAACTGAGACTTTCTTTAAATCACAATTAGTCAAACCATCAAGACTAGTAGGAAAATTATCTGGGTTCTTTTGGGTCTTCTGGAAAGTCAGTCTAGGGAGGCCGACTCATTTGGCAAGTATAAATCTCCTTTTTCTGGATTTTGCACATAGGAAAATGTAAAATGAGCTACATTCACTAATACGGATACTCTCAGAGTGTCACAGAGGCTTAAACACTGCATGATCTGTAAGAGTCAGTGCAAGCCAGTGGTCAATCCGGCTTTGCCCATAAACAAGGCTCACAGTGACCCTGTGGACCAGCGGCCGCTCTGCTTACCCCCACCTGCAGCAGGCTTCCTGGCTCATTTCCCTTCAGCAAACGCTCACAGGGTGGGGGACACCAGCAGCACCCCAAGCACCCTGAGGGTGTCACGGACAAGGTGGTGCAGCGTCGTCAGGTGGCATTTGCAGTTGAGTGGGAGATGCTGTGAACTTGTTCATAAGCAGGTGACCGCAGGACCAGCATGATCACATCTCTCAAACTACACAACTTGTACTGGGGCAGCTGCCGAAGGGTGGAAGGGAGCTGAGCGAGGCCACGTTAGATGGACAGGGTGGGGGATGTCACTGACACTGAGACCTGCAAAGTGATGAGGGCCAGCCCAGGAGGAGAGGGGCACAAGTGGCCAGGAGAAGCTGGCCGCCAGCACCGAGCCTGGGGGAGGGGAGATCCTGTCAGGCTCTGGGCCAGGGACAGGTGAGTCGAGGGTGGACGTGAGCAGGTGTCTCCCCGATCTGAGGGTGGCAGCCAGAGGACCTGGGACCTGGCGGGACGTGTTTCTGCTCTAGTTCTGGGGTGGAGGCTCCTTGGTCTGTGACAACCACCTAGCTGAGCCCCCCCCCCCCGCCCCAGGTGCTGTCCCGCCAGTGAAGGTGGTGGTGGCCTTGCCGTAGGAGCATGTCATGGCCCATGATGCATTGGCGTCTCCTGTGATGTAACCCCTGGGCCTCGGCACCCGATCATACCAGGGACAGCGAACATATAGCCTCCTCCATGGGCCAGGCCTACGCATGTCCTACCAGCGCTATCCATGTCCTTGGGGTCATCAACTCCTTGGAGTCCATGCGTCACTCTCCTATTTTCTTCTGACATGTTGACATTTTGAACCACTCACTCACCTGCTCGTCTGTTTGCCTGTCATTGATGAGAGCTTCCATGGGCCGCCCATGTGGCTGGTGCCTGTCCGAAGGGAGGGACACCCAGTCCTCCCCTGGACACTCATCATCTCACTGCAAAACTCCAGTCTCAGGTGTTGAGTGCCCTTGGCACAGGAAAGTGCGGTGGGGGCAGAAAGCACCTGCCGTGTTCCCACAGACTCCCTGGTCCGCGCAGAGGCCTGGGCGTGTAGGTGTCCTGGGAAAGGGTAGTGAGTGGACATGTGACAGCATGTGGGGTGGGAAGTGTAACTCCTGCGTACTGTGTGGGAAACCCCTCCAGCTCCTACAGCAGCTGCAGAGCCACTGTGCGTGTGATAAGCCAGAGGCGGGCCCTAGATGTGGCCCTACCAGCCCCCTCCAGGTCAGACCCAGACACCCCTGGCTGCTGTCCCGGCCACCCTCAGGAATACAGTGACTGTAGAAGGCTTGCTGCTTAGAGGCCACCAAGAGAGACAGGTATCTAACATGCTGCACAAGGAGCCTGCCAGGCTGTGTCCACTAACCTTCAAGGCATAGCAAGGCCTAGCCTCTGTGTTGCAGAGGGGGTTGACAGCAGCTAGCCTTACCAACTTCCCAAAAGTGCCACTACCTCTGCTCAGCTTAGTCTGTGCTGAGCTCAAAAACCCAGGTGCTGGAACAAAGGCTATAACATGGCGATTAACCAGCCAATAAAAATAAACACAGGGAATAGACACACAGGGTTCTGACTGGCTTTCCCATGCCGGCTGGCATCCTGCTCTGCCGTCTCACAGTTTACTATCTGCGCTGAGAAGTGGAGCCCCTGGGCCAGGTACCTCCACGCCCTCGGAGGAAGTGGACCAGAGCTGAACTGGACCCATGAGCAACCAGCTCTGGACCATGGGCTGCAGACAGAGGTCCTGGTCCCTCAAAAACTCTGAAGCAGCAGACTGGTCTGTCTTAACTCTGCTTTCCTGTCTTATGAGAAAGTGTTATGCAAGTTGGGTGGCCAACTAAATCCCAGAGTCCTCCCTTCCCAGCTTGCCCAGCTCCGGCCCCAAATCCTGAATTTAAGAACAATGCCCACCACAAGCCCTTATCTAAAAGAAGGCTGGCAGCAGAAAAGGACTACATGCAATGGCATGATTCATAGCACCCAAATATGCCTCAGACCTAAGGGGAAAAAAGGCTGATCTGCAGGGGAGAAAAATGAAGAAAATAAGTTTGTTTCTCCCCCAACCCTAGACTGTCATCAGCTCAAATATGCATGAGCTAAGAAGTACTTGGCTTGGCACATAACTTCTCCACCCCCACCTCTTGCCAGCGCACACATCACACCCAACTGGGGCCGCACACTGATGAAGAGCTCGTCTTCCCAAACCACCCGAAGGTTCCATCTGCTTTCCAAAGAGCCTCTGTGCCATGAGTCCCTCCTCTGAAGCACCCACAGGCCACTCCGCTTTCTCCTCTGCTGTCCTGGACTCCTCCCTGCCTTGTCGTTTCTTGTTCTGAGTTTACTTTTGATTCTCTAATTGTCTTTTGAGCTTCCTCCTGAGGCCCCGGATCTTTCACGTGACTGACAGAGCTGTCTGAGGTGGTTTGAGCCCCTGAGAGACTTCTCACTGACACTGCTAACTGGGTAGGTACCAGGCCCAGGCACAGTGTTGCCAGGACATGAGCGGCAGCTGCAGACCCAGCCAGGAGTTGGTCCGGAGGTCTCACCTGGATACCCAGGTGCCGTGCTCAGAAACCCAGTGGGAAGGTCTCACTCAAGTTCATGTGGTTGGGCCCAGGAACACTGTAAAGCAAGATAAATCTTCACTGAGTCAACAGCTGTGTGAGCAAACAGATGTCCTCACGGTAAAGAAAGCTTAGCAGCTACCAACCCACACCAAGTCCCAAGTCACCAGCTCTTTGCTGGATGCGGTTTCTAATGCTTAGGAAAAAGCCACCAATCTGTATGCACGGATGTGGGAGATTCAACCCTGGCCCAGGCGGGTTGCATAAGGATGAGCCAGCTTGACCAGCAAAGATGAAATTAATGATAACGTTGATGCTAATTAATAATGAAAGCCGCTACATGGCTGTATCCTTAAATCATGGTTTTAACAATTTCCCAGCCCTCGGATGCCAATCCATGTTTTCGTCTGGAGCTAAGTGTGTTCCTGGCTTTCTGACAGCTTTATGTCTTGGCCTATCATTAAAAGCGCCACATACTTAGTGACATTAACAGGGACCCAGATTCCTGGGACATTGTTAAATGCGTGGCTTTGTGTATTGAATCTGTGCTCCTTTATTTCTCTGTACTGCCTTGCAATCAGCTTGGCTTAAGGCAAAAATAAAAGAACCCTTGACATTTATAAAACATCACTGTGAAGACCGCCTTTCTTCTTTAATAACTGCCGCGCTCACGTAGGTTTCACACATTGGGGGAGAAGGGGTAATGGCCAGAAAATTTTATAAATAATCCCTGGAAATAAATTTTCAAAGCAAAGTCCTGTCACAGTTCCCACTGCAGCCACTGTAAGGAGGTGGCTGGGGAATCTTAACAAAGAGTGAACGACCTCCAAAGAGAGGCCAGTGGTGGGCTTTGCTGGGACCAGGCTTGCCTTCCGGACCCGTTGGGGACAGCTTTTCAAGAGGAAATGTACAGTTGCCAGGTGATGAGCAGCAGATGCCCAGGCCCTGACAATGCTCTTGCTTGGCCGAGATGAGTGGAGCACATGGGACTCACACGACCACTGCACAGGCTGAGAGAGGACAGGAGAGGGCAGGGGTCCAGTCAGTGCTCAGCTGCTACTTTGCAGGCACTGCTGGCTCCTAACAGCCACAGGCACAGCTGGTGGCACCTAGCTGAGGCCCTGCTTCTCTCCCTCCATCAGCAAAAATGACTATTGACAGAGTGACTAGTTTTTAGGGTCAGAGTTAGTTAACCACTCTCTGATCTCCATTATTACTGGACACCAATTCCCTGACCCCTGTGTCCCAGCCACGTAGGTGCCCAGTGGTGAGTCCCTGAGTGTAGCCCAGGACTCATCAATGGAGGCTTCTAGTAAGAAATAAGTACCTTAGGCCACTGTTGTAGTCATTGGTTTGCAAGGGAATAGATTTGATATAGGCCACATAAATTAATAGGAGTATCTTGTAATATCCAAAAGGTCAAATGTAGAAGAGTACAACAGATCTGTCTATGCACTAGAGACTTAAGCAGTCCAGCCAAGGGCCTGAATCCAGTGGCACTGTCCCACAGGAATCCAGTTGAAGTCTAGAACCCATGACAGTCTCATGCAAGTCCATATCATGGAGCTGTGCCAGCAAGACCCAAATAGTAGGAGCTAGAAAGCCTGCACCAGTGGGGTAAAGGATCTGTGCTGAAGGTTCTGTCCTGGAGCCAGCAAGTGATGCTCAAAGGCAAAGGCCAGAGCTCCCCTAAGAGAACAGCAGCACCCCCATGCCAGTGTAGACCCAAGTTTCTCCGATGATGAGAACAGCTGAGTTCATGCCAGGAAACCAGCTACAGCAAAGCTTCTCCTGGAAAATCAGCAGCATGCAATCTTCCCCTTTCACGGCATTGGCAATAATCTCAGCCTGGCAGCCATGCTGACGTTGCATCCAGGGCTTCCCACTCAAACTGACCATTAGTTAATCCACCACAGCCACTACTAACAGTGAAGACTGTGTCAAAACACACATATGTGCTACATTGCGTTAAACCTTTCTAAAGGGTATGTGACTTCTATAAATAGAAATACAATTCTAAGAACATGTTGTGTCAACTTAATTGCCTCACGTGTTGGGAGATTTCACCATTCTGTAGATTCCAGCCCTGCATTCCAGAACTATCCACCTCAGGAAAGCCCCGATGTGGGACACAGCCCTGGCTTTCAGCACAGAGCTAAATCATGGGCCATGGAATGGTGGTTCTCATACTTTGGTGAACCACAACCACCTGGAAAGTATATTAAAAATGAAAAGACTGAAAGTTTGACTGCAGCCTGGGCAACTTAGTGACTCCATGAGATCCTGTTCCACTAAGTATAAGAAGTTTTGGGTACATAGTTCAGTGTGAGCTACATACCTGGGTTCAGTCTCTGTGATCGAAGAAGAAGAAGGAAGGAAGGAATGAAAGAAGAGAAGGATGAGAGGTGAGAGGAGAGAAAGAAAAAATGGAAGAAAGGAAGAAAAGGGGAAGGGAAAGAAGAAGAAAAGAAAAACAAAGAAAGGGAAAAGAAAGGGAAAGGGAAGGAAAGGGAAGGGATAGGAAGGGAAGGGAAGGGAAAGGAAGGAAAAGAAAAAAGAAAGGGAAAGGCAAGAAGAAAGAAGAAAGGGCAGGGAAAGGAAGAAGGTCCACTCCGCAAGGATGTGGAGTTAGCTATTCCGCAAGCCTGCTAACTCCGATGCACATCATAGATGGAGAAGCCATGTTGCAGACAAATCCCAACCCTTCTGGGCTACTTTCTTTCTATCACTTTTGGTTTCTGTTTTGATTTTTTTGAGACAATCTCACTATGTAGTTCAGGTTGGCCTTGAACTCACTATGTAACCCAAGCTTGGTGATGCTTCTCCCTCAGCCCCCCAAGTTCTGGGGTCACAGGGGTGCCCCACTATGCCCATCCCTGGGCAGTAGGCAAAGAGAAAGCAAGGGAGCCTTGGGAGAGAGAGACCCACACTGGCACCGCAGATCTGTGGTTTAACAGCTGTGCGACTCGGGCGAGCAACTGGGCCACACAGAGCCATTGTTTCCTCATTGGAAAAATGAAGGTGACTGTGTCCACTCCCCAGGACAATGAGGCCTCGCCTGCAGTGAGGCGCACAGGCGGCAGTCTCTCCTCGTGGCTCAAGGCACCCGTGCTTCCTATTGGAGAAACCATGAGAAGTGAATCCTGAGAGGCAGAGACGCCCTTCCAGAGCATGTATAGTCTAATTTTCTTGCAGTGAACCCAGAAGACAGAGTCAGTGTTTGTTTAAGTAAAGGGGGGCGGCGGGTGAAGCAGAGAATATTCCACCGAGATTCCCAGCTTTCCCACAGGCTTCCACGTGTAGTCTCTAGAATTAAAAGGATTTCAGGAGATGCAGGAATGCAATGATTTCTAAAGATAAGTGCAATTTCTTCTCATCTAGTGATTTCATTGCTTTGATCACAGTCTATGCAGAACAGTCCACAGACCAGCCTGAGAGCGCTCTCCCCAACTGCACCCTCAGCTGGTGTCTCTGATCCTGGATTTGGGGAGGGCTTAGCTTTCCTAACTGAGACAGCAGCCCATGAACTAAACTGGTGCAAACAAGAACAGTTTGGGCTGAACACCTGCTCTCTTCCTGGGAGCCAAGAATTTTTCTAATGCCACACAGAGGGCACCTACATGACCAGACCCCAGTCAAATGCCTGGCTGCAGTCTGGAGTGAGTTCACCTTGTCATGGACATCACACAGGTGTCACCACAACTTGTTGCTAGAATACAGCACATCGTGTGTGACCCCCTGGAGAAGGCCATGGAGAGCTTAGTCCTGGTTTGCCCTGGACTTTGTTCTACACACCTCTTCCCTAGGCTGGTTTTGCTCTGTATCCTGTCACTGTGATGCATTGTAGTCATGGTGTGACCATAGGTGACAAAAGTCTTCTTGGCAATCACTGAGCCTGGGACACACAGCTATTCTGATAAAACCCCAAGTTGGCAGCATGTGTGGTTCCCATGCCTGCAGGGACATGGCCATGGAACAGTAGAGAGGTGGTAGTTTGGCTGGAACAGGGAGAGAGGGTACAGTGGACCTGGCGAGAGACAAGTCTGCCATGCCAAAGGGACAGATGGGCACTTCAGGACAAAATTCCTTTAGATTCCAGATCCCCCGGACATGGCTTGGTCAAAGCACACTGAAAAGACATGTGTTTTGTTTCCTTCAGCCATTCATTTGACAACCGAGTTTGATGCTATATGTCCTAGAGATGGAGGCTTAACCAGGAGAGCTGAAGTCACTGCCTAAGTAGCTTCCTTTGGAGCTGGTCAGGGAAGGAGACAGGCTTTAGCCAGGCAATCATCTATGGTCCATGTTGGGGCCAGGGGGCCCTTGGGAGATTTCTGTGGGTGAGGTTCCCAGATTGAAGAATGCATGAGTCGGCAAGGCATCAGTTACACAGTGGAAGCAGGCAGAAAAGCACAGTAAGAGTAGCCTGCATATGTATTGCTTAGTTTCTATACATGTTATTATCACACATTTACATTCTTGTATGCTGGCTTCACTGGCACATGTGTGGTTATCTAATGCTAAATTGTGGTTATATAAGCATATCCCACTCTGCACCTGCACTAGACAGTGGTTTCAAGTCCTTAACATGTCTTTAAACACCCTGAGTTTTGAAGCTATCTGAGCAGTCCCTCACTATCCCTAAGGACAAGAAGCCCTCTTACCTGAGTTTGATCACCAAGTTGGTGAGATGTACTGGAGGAAATGAAAGGAACCTGCATTTTACTAAGTAGAGAGAAAAATCTGGAGACTAGAATGAGTTTGGTATTTTTAAGGAGCAAGAGGAGTTGAGCGTGTATGTGCAGCTTGAGGAGGGTGAGGAGAGAAGCAGGAAGGGCAAGTAGAGAACTAGACAGGGTCATATGGGTCCTCTATGCCCTTAAGGAACACACTTGGGAGTTTGGATTCATTCTCTTCCTAGTGAGAAGTTGCTGGAGGGTTTGAAGCAGGAGGGTCATACAGTTTGAAGAACTGTCTGCTCTTCACAGAGTAGATTGTCACTTCCTACTATAGAGTGAAGGAAATGGACACACAACAAAAGCAGCTTTGGTCCACGTTGGACCACAGACTTTGTGTGGAGTTGCTGGTCCTCTGGGGGATGGTCTGCATGGTTGTGGTCATGGTAGGGGTTGGAATGTCTGCAAGGAACCCAGCCATAGTTCATGGCAACTGCCATGACCAGATGATGGCCAGAATTGTAACCTAGTACAGCATCATGCAAGGTGACCACAGGATGACCAGAGGTACCCCAAAGGCTCTGGTATACCTGAGTGTATCAAGAGCCCCTCTCCTCTTCCCAACTGTTACTGGACCATCTAAAATCAGAGCCCCAAACTAAACCAGATCCTCACCTTCCCAGCCCTAAAAGATCCTTCCTAGGATGCTCCCAAGAAGATCTGCTGGTCTACCCCCAGGGAGCCAGTCCTCTCTGGATACTGATGCTGCCTTCTTTGGTCCAGGTTCTCTGGGGAGAGAGAATGAACTCTATGCCCTCATCTCTCCACGGCCCTGTACCTTACTGGGCTGTGGCTGCTAACTAACCTAGGATTCTGGAAGCCACTAGCCCTTCAGTCTCATCTGAACTTACCTTCAGAGGACTTTAAACCAGAATTGTCCTATACTGAGTCATGGCTATGTGAGCAATTTTAAGGTGGCACTTTTCGTTCAGTTGGGGATTCTGTACCTTTCTGGCTGTGTTTTAAATAGAGCACTGATTCTAACTACCCCAGCAGGTGCACCATCTACCATGGGTGCCAGCGGGCTGCAATCCAGTGAAGAGTTAAGTATCCCCCTACTGTCTTCTTCCTGCACTGTGGCTCGGCAGAGCAGGTGAACTATCCCGTCAGTGGGAATGTGGCATTGCTCCCTGTGCTCCCTTCCCGGTTCCCTTTCCCAAGTTTCTCCCAGCCTGGCCTGACCTGTGACCTCTCCGTGAGGACCAGCGATACTTCCACTTAGGTCTCTTGAGCGTAGTCCAAACACCAGCGCTCCCCACAGTACCTGCCCTCAGCCAGGAACTCTCAGGTGGCTCCAGTTAGTTTGTTGTCCTCCAGAGTCTCCCCAGCAGCAGTGAAAAGACAAAGCTGTGGGCATCTTGGACGGCTTCCTCTGGCACCAGCCCCAACTCACCTGCTCTCCGAATGGGAGTCTGGGTTTTGTGCAGACACTTCAGTGAGAAGCTACCCAGACCTCTCTTGGTGCATTCACACATACTCCAAAGTGCCCCAAGGTCAAAAGGCAAAGCCATCTTTAATCCACAAAGCCAAAATGCCCCCCAGAGTGACTTCCGACTCACCCCTGCCTCAGTGCACAGTTTCTGTTACCAGGCACCTTCCGAAGCACTGCAGCACTTCGACTTTTTCTGGTTGAGTCTTCGTACTCCTGTTTACTAGTGAGATTATTATGTCATGTGTTCCTCAGTGTGAATTCCCTAGTCCTATTGGGTCTCCTTGGTCTCGGTCCTATACAAATCTTTTGTGTTGTCAACTCTGTTTACAAACTTCACACAATCAAACTAGCACACCAAACTGTACCTGAGAACTTGCTCCCACATGATTCCCACCCCTCCTCCCTCGGAACCAGTTTTACTAATCATCTGCTATGATTCCCAAGTTTATTTATGAAAGCGCTCTCTTAAATGCCATGCATATTGTTTTGTTCCTTGCTTTTTATTCTTATTGTCTTGGTGTCTGGTACAGAAAGCATCTTCATTCTTTTTCATAGCTACCTGCTATTTGCAGTATGGATGTAGCATAATGCATTCAACGGATGCCCTAATTGGAAACCACAGTTGGGTCATTTCCAGTCCTCCACTATAATGAATAGTACCTTAACTAACCTTACATATGTGCCATTTCATAATAAGCAGCTTTATCTGTTGGGTAAAGCCTCAGCTTTGACAGTGCTGGGTTAAGGCTACATGTATTTATGATCTTGATAAAGATTACCACTTCTCTCCACATACACTGACCAATTTGTGTCACCAGCAGCAATGGATGAAACTGCTTATAGTCAGCAGAGTAGTAGACTCCAAACGTATCCACATCCTAATCTGTGGAACCTATGAATATGTTTGTCACATGGCAAAAATGGACTTTGAAAATGTGCTTGAGGCAACCCGCTCGGGACCCCTTCTGTCTATCTTCATACAGAAGCTTTCTTCCTCTCAATAAATATATTCTACTCTTTAAAAAAAAAAAAAAGAAAATGTGCTTGGGCCAGGCGCTGTGGTGCTCACCTGTAATTCCAGCCACCTGGGAGGCTGAGGTGGGAAGATCATGAGCTCAAGGCAGCCTGGGCAGGATCGTGAGACCCTCTGTCTAAGAAAGCAAACACATGAAAAGGAAAATGTGGTTAAGGTTTAGTGTCCTGGGATAGAAATATTATCCTAGGCTGTCTGGGGAAATGTAGTCATGACTGCTTAATATCAGATAGCCTTTGCCTGCCATGGTAGCATGAGCAGGTGCCACCGTAGCCGGTTGTGAAGGTGGGGAGAGGGACCTGAGTGAGGAAGGGGGGCAGCCTGTAGAACAGGCCAGGCCAAGCTCAACCCAGCCCACACCCTGATCTCAGCCCAGCGAGACTCAATCCAACCTCTGACCTCTGCAATGGGAAGAGAGTAAATTTCCGCTGTGTGGGTGGCTGAGTTTGCAGTCATTTGTAACAGCAGCGATAGGAAACTAACTGCGCTAGTTAGTTTAGCTTTGGCTCCGGGATGCTCTAAGACTGCGCTTCAAACTTTGGGCTTCTGCTCATTTGATGGGTTAAAAAATGGTACATTGGTACAGTGCTGATCTGAAATTGTGTTAGTACATCTTCGGTTGCATGCCTTTTTAGTCATCTGGGGGTCACCTTCTATCTATCCATCACTGTGAATTATCTGTTTGTATCCTCTGCTTATAGAAATTATTTCTGTATCCTAGGTAATCCTCTTTTTTGTTACATTTGTTCCAAATGGTTTCTTCCTCCTTCTGTTTTTCCTTCTAATACTTTTGTTTTTTCTCTTAGATTTGTCTTGAATTTAGTTTGGGGACTGAGATGAGAAAGATATCCATTTTTTTCTAAATTATATGATCTAATACAATGTATTGAAATGTATGACTTTTCTTAATAATACAATTTGACATCTATATCAATTGCACAATGAAATAATAATAATAACAGGGGAATGGGATCTAGAAATAGAAGGAGGTGGGTGGGGAAGAGAAGAGGAAGAAGGAGTCAGGATGTGTTAAGTACATGTACCCACTCCCCGAGATGAATGTACACATCATGTACTGTAAACACGTACTAAAAAAAGAGAAAAAAGTGGCAAAATTGATGGGATAAGTGCGTTTGAAGGAAGGGGATATATTTTGAGGGGGATTCATGGCAATGCATCTTTTACTGTAATAAATTTTAATTTAAATATTCATCATATACTTTGATCACACCTCGTATAGCAATAGAAGGGACTCTACATAGCATATATAAATAGATATGTATATATGTATATAACTCTGGACCATGTATATAGCTCTGCTAACTCATGTAGTGTTGCCATCTGCGCTGCACAAACAAGGGTTCCCTACCTCACAGAAAGAAAGTGACCCTAGGAAGCCTGTAGAAAGGACCTGCCAAGCCTTTGCTGTCTCCCTCCTTCCACCAATACCAGGCTCCCCAAGGCCCCCAGACCAGCAGCTTTGGCTCCGGGATGCTCCCCCAGGGCAAACCTGACCCTGGCCTCTTGCCTGGCAGCTGTGTGCCTGCTTGGCTGTGCTGTGCTGCTGCTGAGCCTGCTCCCACCCCTGCATCGATGTGAATCTTGTTATGGTTTATAGCTGGATGTCTCCCCACGGCCTCATGTGCTAGGAGGCCGGGCTTCTGGAAGGTGGTTGAAAAATGGGCCGTATAGCTGACTTGCTATTAAGAGGTGGGGTCTGGAAGAGCTGAGTCCTGGGACATGACCTAGAAGGGTTTATCTGCCTCCCAAGCTGCTCCTTTCTCTCTCTCTCCCTCTGTCTCTCCCTTCCCTTCTCCCTTCCCCTCTCCTTCTGGCCTCCATGATATCAGCCTCTTTTCCTCTGCCATCCCACCCTGCCTTGGAGCCTGCGGGACATGGACTCCACTACGTTGTAGGTGTCAGGCATTGTGTCCCAGTAAGGAGGAAAGTGACTCACACAGTCTCGCTCATCAATCTGCCCCACCCCCACCCACAACACAGATCGAGTCCTGGCCAGACTCTGAGCAGCTATGTGACTCTGTTCCAGACCAAAATGAACTCAGCTTCTAATTTGATTTTTTTTCTCTCCTGGAACAAGCCAAGTTCACATTATAGATAAATTGCCCAGAAATTCCAATTTAATAAGGCATATACATTTTCAGGCCTAAAAGCACAGAAAACATCTTGCACTTTGGTATTTTTATACTGAAAGGCTTATTAAAAAGGCAGCTTTGAAAATGTCAGAAATTTACATAGTGTGCCCAGACAGTTGGTCAAAAGGCCGATTTGACACAAGTACTCAAAAGGCGGCAGCAGAAGAGGACGCTGGCTGCGGTCTTGAGCTGTGGTGCCCTCCGGGTGGGGAGCTGCTCAGAGCCCCCCAGCCCTTAGCTCAGTGTGCAGTGCAAACCAGCCTGGGGCTGGGGCCACCCGGCCCTGGAGAACCTCTGCGCTTGTGCCTTGGGGTGTGGTTCTGAGTAGCCAGGTGGGCTTCGAGCACCCGTGGTCAAGGGACACCTCTTCTAGGTGTCTACAGGAAGTGGTACCAAGTTAAAAAAAATAGAGAGAAGCAAACTTGAGCAGTTGTAGGCCACTCAAATAGCAGAGCTATGGGTACGTTAGGTTACCCATAGTTAAAAATGGGTTTAAAAATGGGTAAAAAATAACCATGGTTATTTTTCAAGGAAGGAAAATAGTGAACTGTGTGATGCACACAGGCCTAAGTGGCCAGGGTGGTGCTGCCAGAGTGTAGTGTCCACATTCTGGTCTCAGTACTGATCTGGCCATAACAACTCTTTATCCGAGAGAACAAGCAAACATATTAATTATACTGCAAAACCGTAGCATCGTAAGATAAATAAATAACAGTGCAAGAAATCGGGGCACTGCTTGCATACCAACATGGGCATGAAATATGGTCCCTTTAAATTTTTCATCATTTCAAATCTATTGAACCACCACAAATCACTCCTGGTTCCACTGTGAACCTGTTACGTGATAAAATGGGAAACATATGTCACCTTTCTCTGCATTTTCCCTTTCCAGGATTTTTCCCACCGAAAGAGAAAAGGCGCAGTAGGCTTTCCCTGGGCCTCTGCCACGTGTCGGGCCATCCACTCCCCGGGCCCAGCATGAGACACACACTGCATACAGGTCCCTACGGCTCCGCACATCCACGCTGAGCTCCGGCTCCGCCAGCCCTGAGCTGGGCTGCTTTTGGCAAGGTGCTAAGCCTCTCTGATTTCTGATTACCTCACCTTTGAAACAAGGATGGTGCCCACTTCGTCCAGTTCTTGCCAGCCATGAAGCAAGTGTGATAGCGCACGGACAGTGCAGCACTGGGCCAGGCAAAGTAGCATTCTTGGCTTATTTTAGCCAACGTTGACTGCATCCTGACACCGGGCAATTCAGAGTTCAGCGAAGCTGGCAGATCCAGAAGGCTCATATTATGCTTTCGCTGGCATTTGAATTTATGCACGCGCCCTGTGAGGACCTAGCAGAGGGTGATTCATTCTACCTGGGAAGTCACACGGGGTGACAGAGAGGAGCCGTGTGAGTGGGATCTTGAAAGATAGTAGGAGCTTGCCAAGTGGAAGTGTAAATTACTGTCGAAATGGAAGGCTGGTGTTCTTACAGCAGTGGCTTCTCAGGAGCAGTGTCTCTTCTTTTTTAAAAATTACTGGGGTGATAATTGAGGCGGCAAGCAGGTGGGGTGTCCCACAGGAGCCCCGTGCTCTCTCCATCTGTCCCTGCACTGCAGCAGCTGCAGACACCATCCACAGGGCTCTGCCAGGCTGGGCATCTACAAAGCATCCCAGGCACGGCAAGAGCTTGGAAAGAGGACATGCTGGCTGCTGGCCCCAGGGAGCCCCTGACCTGGAAGCACCATGATGTCCTGCTCGGTGTCCTCATCAGTAAAAGGGAACCACAAGTATCACTGACCCCACAGGCTCAGAGCAAGGACTGCCAGAGCAGAGTCTGGACCCAGAGCCTGTGCCTGACACGTGGCATGCTCAGTGAGATGCAGGTGGCTGTCCTGAGGATGGTCACTGTTAAAAGCCACCATGAGAAAGACAAGACCAAGCTCCTTCCAGGGAGCCGCAGGGTCTCACTCTCGTGTCCTCTTGTGGGCCAGGACAGTTCGGCAAGGCCATGCTGCTGTGTCAGGGATCTGTGCAGCCTGGATGCCAATGCAGAGGGAGGAGGGTCTCTGGTGGTCAGGTCAGGGCCTTGGGCAAAGTGCCACCTGTCCCGGGATGCCAGCAGGTTCATGGCCACTGCAGATGCCCCTTCCCTTTTATAGTCCTACACTCCTCATCCTTGGGTCCCACTCTTGATAACCAAGTTGACCATCCCTCCTTCCACTGACCATGGTCTCCCCCAGGTGACAGTCACACTGCAACCCCCAAGCTCACCTCCAAGTCACAAGTGAGGACCACTGCAGCTCCCTGCCCTCCACCACCAACTTCTCCACCTGAGCGATCACCCGTCACTCTCATTCTGTCCTTGGAGGCAGCTTTTCCTCAAGATTCAGCAACTTCTTTAAATTCAGCATCAAACTCAAACAAAAACTGTCTTCTGACCCCCACCTTGAGCAAGTAAGGTGGTGTGAAATGGGTTAAGGTGGGGTTCAGAATGGAGACTCTGAGATCAGATGCCCCAGGGTCCACATGCTGACTCCGTGACTTGAGGGGCTGTATAATCTGTGCCTCGGTTTCTTCATCTGTAAATAGGGATATTATACCCACTGAGATAATTTAGTGATGCTACCCAACAAACTGCTGCAAACTTGGTTGTCAAAAATGTATTTTCCCATAGCTCTGGAGATCAGAAGTCCAAAATCAGTCTTGCCAGGTCAAACAAGGTGCCAGTCCAGCCACGCTATCTCCAAAGGTTCAAGAGGAAAATCTGTCCCACCTCTCCCAGCTCCTGCTGGCTGTAGGAGCCCCTGGTCTATAGCAGACCAGTCTAGTCTCTGTCTTCATGGTACCTGGGGCTTCTCCTCTCCTATGTGTCTCAGATCTCTTTGCTGTCTTCTTATAAGGACATCTGTGAGTGCATTTAACACCCACAGAGCCCAGAGAAGCCAAAAGTCTCCCATCTCAAGATCCTTAATCAGATGGCCAAGGATCCTGCCCTAAGGGGGAACATTCACAAGCTCCAGGATGAGCACATGGGTATTTTCTCCACCGTGAGGACTAGGGTGGGAACTGGCCACAAGATCTTCACTCAGAGATTTGGGGGGTTTTTTGTTTTTGTTTTTGTTTTTGTTTTTTTATTTGAAAGAGAATAAAACAAAAGGGGGCAGTACAGAGCAGATCAGAACAGGACAACATAGGCAACACAGTACTTTAAGACAACTGGACATCAACAGTAGCTAACACCATATCTCTTACTCTGCTGTAGTTGAACATAGTTTCAAATACAATAATATCAAACATAATACAATAGTATAAAGCCATGCATAGAGTGAAAGAATTACGGGGCTTTCTGAACCGAATAACAGAAAATGATCAATGGGTACTATAATATCTCATTTTCGATAAAAAAATTTTTGTTTAAACTATCACACATATTCAAATTCCAATGAGACACAATGTGATAGAACCAACGGTCGTAGAACAGAAGAAGCATGGTAGGACTTCTAAGAAGGATGATATTAAATCAGCAATAGCTGTCATAATGTTTTGTTTTCTTCACTCAGAGATTTGTAATCCTGTTGGTTAAACTGAGTTTTAAACATCCTTAGAACCAATGCCAGCCATACAGAGCAAGGATGGTCAACTTCAGGCATCTAGCAAAGCAGTGAGCTGTCAGTGCCTGTGTCCCTCCAGGACGGTGTCTGTCAGAGAGGTGGGGAAGGCAGAACAGCACCAACAGGCACCTCTCTGGCTTCAGTGCCAGAGGGGCACATTGTAACTCAAGTCTCCCCGTTCGGTGAAATCTGAACCATGTCGGTTAGCGGCTCCCTGACAGAGAAGACGTTCATTGCTTACTTCGTGCTTCTTTCTGTGGTGTGAACTTCTGATGACTTCTTGGCCTTTCGGCTAAGATCAAGCGTGGTTTGAATTTCTACCAAGAAGCATGTATTGATTTCACAATGACCCCAAAAAGCATAACATTTCCTGTTACCCAGAATTCAATCCCTTTACAGTAAAGCTTCAGTTCTGTGTCATTTGGCCTCATTTGCTTCTCCAGACTCACTTTCCATTCCCTTAAAAAAGCTATGTTGCAGCTGCAGCAGCTGCCTCCAGGCCTGCATCTGCACTGATCCAGCGAGTATCTGTGGAGTGTCGTGTATGTGCTAAGCAATGTTCTAGGACCTGGAGTCATGTGAACAGACACATGTCCCTGCCCTCATGGAAATGACATCATAGAGTCTGTCTCTGTTCCAGGTGACCTGAGCCATGTTGTTCACCCCTCTCTCTGGCAGCCCCTCTCCTCCATCCCTCCTGTTTCAGTTCAGATGTTGCATTCCCTGTGCAGTCCCGAGGGCTACTCTCGACTGGAGGTGGTGCTGTCTCCAAGTGTCCTCCAGACCAGCACCTTCACACCAGCTATCACTCTCTAAAAGACACCCGTTACCACAGTCATGCTCAGGGTTTGTGCTAAGAGAGACCTGGCATCTAGCATAGACAACTGTGCCCCAGTAAATACCACTAGTCTCTAATTTAAATGCCATCTGACATTGATTGGTTTTTTTCAGGTATTCTGTTTACAAGGATCCAGCAGGCTGGCTGAATATTAACCCTATCAATGGGACTGTTGACACCACCACCGTGCTGGACCGGGAGTCCCCCTTTGTCCACAACAGCGTGTACACCGCCCTCTTCCTGGCGATCGACAGTGGTGAGTACTTTGAAAAAGACAATTGAGAGTATGCATTTCAGTTACAAACCTATTTTTATATGTTTACATATTTTCTGATGCACCTTGGAGTGTTACTGGGGAGAATCAAAGTAAATGGGACCAGGGAAGCAAATATATAAACACGATCTGAGTTAATAGGAATAGTCAGAATTCTTTGGTCTCTGTGAAAAGGTGAGTATGTCCAGGCAGGGATCAGAGCAGTGAGTTCCCTTATGTCCACCTGTGCAGGAACCAAGCTAAGAAGCCAGGCTGGTGTCTTCGGTATTAGAGGCATATTCTCATCTGAACAGAGGGCTCTGTGATGCGACACAAGTTGAAGTAAAGTCCCACGGGACATCACTGACTCTGACCATCGAATTGTTCCTATGGCTTTTGTCTTCTTCAAAGGTGCTTCCATGGAAAGATGTGGTAGCTGCTTCATAACAATGAAACACCTGCAGTTCATTCAAAAGCTAATCATGCAGCAGCCAGCTGCTGGCCCCTGATGTAGATGCTGAGGATGTGAGAGGATATAGACCGAAAAGCTGTCCTCCTGAGGTTGGCATGCTGGTGCAGGAGGCAAGCAGAGCTCCAAGTGGCGTGGGCATCCTCTGCCCTGAGATCAGACTGCAGAGAACCATGGCGGAAGTAGGGAGCCTTCTTAAGAGACAGCTAGTGATTTAGGCATCTGGGGCTTGGGACAATTACAGGGTGGGTTAAAGAAAATATCTGGTTCAAGAAATGTCCTGTACAGTGTGAATACAGAGCTCATGGGATTTGTCACTGACTGAGATGAGTAGCCAGAGGCGGGCTTTGGACGTGTTGAGCTGAGATAGCTGCTATGTCAAATGTACAAGAAGCTTCATTCTCCCCCTCATTCCTAAAAGCAGGGTGTTTATAGATTTGAGTCCTTATGTCTCAAGACGAATATTTATGGGTATGCATCATCATACTCAGCAGCAAGGTGCGAACAAGGATTCCTGAGAGCCAGTCTCCCTAATGCTGAAGTCACAGATTCTGGGTGGTCCTTGTGTTCACAGAGCCCCTGAGTGACTCAAGTAAACAGGAAACCACACTGGACCATCACACCTGTTCTGATGGCACCAAGCCCAGAGGAGCCCCTCACCCACCCTGCAAAAATGGTGTTGGGAGAAAGATTTCAGACAGGGGGGATATCTAAACTGAACAGTGGGTACACTGATAAAATGCAGGACATTGTAATGGAAAGAATGTATGGGAAGTCAGCAAGTTGGTCAGCATGACTGGAAGCTAGGAAGGCGGACGGCACAGTAGACTGCACAGCAGGCTGCGAGTGTGCAAAGATGAGTGTGGAGAGCTGAGCAGGCAGCAGACTGACTGGACCTGGGTCTTGCAGTAAATGTCAGCACTTATCCCAGTGCTTGGCTTGGAGCAGACCCTCACATAGCTGTGGAACAGATGGGGAAATCAGCCGTGAAACGCTCTAGATGCTTCGCCAAGGAGTTGCACTTTATGAGGACCCTCGCTTGGCTTCAGCATGAACTGAACTATAGAAACATAACTCCCATGGCAGTGTGAGAAAGGGATCTGAGTACCACCACATGTGAAGCAGGGAGGCATTAGACAACCGTGGCCAAAATCCAGATAAGAGAAGCAAGGACCTACATCAAGGCAGGAGATCTAGTTTGGGTGCAGAGTCTACAGCTGGAAATGTGTTGAAAACCACAGCAGGCATCTGAGTTAGAGGGCACAGTACCTTAGCCAGCAGAAGTGCGAAGGTAGATGGCATTGAAAATAAAGAGTGGAAATAAAGAAATTGGAAGTAAAGAGCCCATGCTGGACTTGAGTTAGAGAAAGGTGGCTTTAAGGTGTCTAGTGCATAAATCAGGAATAATTATTCCACCTACAGAGACTAGAGCTGGTGTCAGAGCATTGCCTCCATCTTTTTTGGGGGGTGGATGTTGAGATGTTGTTCCATGAGAAGCTGGCAGCAGAGGGTCAGGACAGAGGAGAGAGAATCTTACTTAGGGAGTCACCAGTGCAAAAGAGAAGGCAGCCATTGGAACAAAGAAGCTTCCAGAAGGAATAGGCCTTCACCTAATGGCTAAGATCATCACCAGTGAATGACAACAAGCCATGAATGCTTCAAATGCTGCATAATGAGTGTTAATTATAGATCAGCTCCATAAATGATTTTAGGTTCTGACTGCATAAAAGTTCTCTACTTACTCATGGCATTTCTCAACCAAGAAGTCCATGAAGAAATGTTGGGCACAATATAATTCTCATTGTCATATGAAATCATGTAGGTAACAATTAATTTTAAAAAACAAAAAATACAGAACACCTTCATTTTTACCAGAAATTATAGCCTTCTTCCCACATATGTGATGATCAGTTATGCGACTCTTTTTGTGTATACATCTGACTGCAAATATCATGGAAAACTAATACACGATCTCCAACTTAGGAAACCAGCACACAGTTCAACTGACTTTTTCAAGTGCTGTCATTAAGATATTATTTTCCAGGACCGGGCTTGAGGTTCAGTGTTACAGCTCAGGTTTCTCATGCACAAAGCCCTGGGTTGGATCCCAGCACCACAAAAAAAGAAGAAAAATGTTTCTCTTAGGACACCATTTCCTAATTTTGGTTTCTTACATCCTTAGTGTCCTTTAAAATCTTTATCTAGGGACAGCAAATGGGTTTAACGTTCTACCATGACAGTTACTCACTGTCTAATTTGTCTTACAACACAGTCAGGACCTAAGGACTTGTTACAGCCAAGCATTTCTACAGGGGAAACTGGGTCTCGGGTTTCCCAGTGTGTCCCCCACCTGAGCTGTCTGGCAGTGTGACTGCAAAAGCTGCTTATCCACTCAGTCTCTGTCCCTGCTCCCACAAAGTGAGAAGGATAATTCCTACTTACCACGTTGTGGAGAGAAATGAGGAGATGAAGTGCCATGCCCTCCAGACCCCCCACCAAAAGCCATATTAACAGCTCGCAAAATGTTAATCCCATCCCAGTGGGGGTTCTGGAAAGGAAAGAGTAAAGCTGGCAATAATCCTCCCATGACCCAGGAGAAACAGCCTCTCTTAATACTCATATTGGATAATGAAATTCAAAATCTGGTGTTACAGATATTGCCAGAGTACTAAAATGTTCCTAAAGATGTAAGGAGAAAACAGGTTGACATTAATTAATATACAGAACCACTGTCAGGAATAATAATCTTGAACAAGGCCCAAAAGACTTAAAGCAAAAGATCATAAACTCCAAAGAGCACATAAATCAGAGTGACTTTTGTTCAAGGCTATTTGTCACTCGCTAAAAATGTATGTCTTTGTGTGATGTTTAACCAGGAGAAACAAACACTTGTCTAGGAGATCAGAGTTAATAGTACTAACTGATGCTTCATCTTTATCCAAAGTGAGCATTTGTTTATATTCATTTTATAGAAATTCAATTTGTTTGATGGACTGGAAGAGTAGAGACTTTTGTCATTTTGCGTGAGGAAAGCTAAGTCTCTTAGGTTGATTTCCTCCAAACAAGGAGTCGCGCAGCCATTTATACAAAATATTTGATACAATGGGAGATCGCAGGAGGTTTGAGGTAGGGTGTAGTAAATTGATATTCTCACTGCAAAACTGGGGAAATCCAGGTAACTTACAAAAATCAGAAAATACAAAAAATGAAATCTTATTCACCGTAAGGACATCAGTGAATCATAGACGTGAAGCCTAAATAAGCTAGAATACTAAGGAAAAAAACTACTGCAAAGAGCACAACACATGCAGCCAGTGTTTTCCTCTGGGGCCATCTTCTGGTTCTGAGTGAGAGTTGGGCTGGCCCAGGCAGAGACCTGAGAAGGGGAGAAAAGAAATCAGAGGTGCTTGCAGGAGTCAGCAAAGATGGAGTGGCAAAACGGAATTTGGGGGGGTTCAAACACAGCGTTGTTATCCCAACTCTCCATGAATACTTTTCAAAAGCCAAAGTGACATCTCCTGTCTTGCAAGAAACAAAACAACCAGAGGACCCAAGCTCTCTTCCAACACACAGCTATTCTCTCATGTAGACACCTGCCAGGTTCTGAAGGTATAAGGGATGGGGGTGGGGGACAGGACTGGATAGAGCTCGAGAGCAGAGCTGAGTCTCCTGCACCTTTGCAGGGCTGAGATGCTCAGGCTGTCAATTCCAGGAGGGCCATGCCTAGCAACAAGGGTATGCCCGAGGTTGACCAGGCCTTATGAATTGTGCAGCCCCCCGACCCACCCTAGCCTTAGACTGAGTAAGTACAGTGAATCTTCAAGCTATCTCGCAGAGAAGGGAAAGCTCATAGCAGAACACATTACTGGAACCATCATTATTTGTTTATACGTTATTCCAAATTTACAGTTTAAAAACTCACTACACCTGTAGAAAAACAAATATATGTAACTGACTATCAACAGAAAAATCAGATTTACAAGGTTCCAGATATTTGAGTTAGCATACAAGGACTTTAAAATAACTATGGTTCACATGACCAAGGAAGTGGAATAAACGACAGATTAAAGCAAAGGCAGTCATAAGCCAGGCCAACCCCTTCCTGTGAGCCAGCAGCAGTTGTGGGTGGGACCAGCCCCTTCCTGTGAGCCTGCAGCAGCCATGCATCCCAGGAAGAGAACCAAGAAGCTGCTAGCCCCTTCCTGTGAGCCAGCCAGTGTCAGGCTGGGACACCACAAGTGCCAAGACCCAGACACCCACCCCCCATAAGCAACCAGCTGATTGGGAGAAGCACAGGTTGAGATGATAGCTACTAAACTAAAAAAAAATTTAATGCCTGCACTGTTTGATTGACTTTGCAGGCCTCTAGCTGGTAGTCTCAGCATCTATTTAAAGGATAACAGTATGCAATATAGCAACCATGGGGGATTTCCTTCTGAAGGTGGTAGCCATTGTTAATTCCTTATTATCTTGTTTTAAAGTCTGTATCATTTTTATTGTTTTGTTTGCTTTGGATTTCTTCTATTTCATTTTGTTTGATTTTATTATATCTAATGGCATGCGCAGCTATTTCAAAGATAACAAGATATATTATGGTAGCCATTGCTGATTTCCCATTATCTTGTTTTGAAGTCCTGTATAGCTTTCATTGTTTTATTTTGATTGATTTTATTCTGTTCTGTTTGGATTGATTTTATTATGTCTGATGGTATGGGCAGCTCTTGTGAAGATAACAAGAGGCATTATGGTAACCATTGTTGATTTCCTATTACCTTGTTTTGAAGCCCTGCTTCACTGTCACCATTGTATTTTGATTGGCTTTGTTCTATTTTATTTGAATTGATTTGATTCTCTTTAAAATAAAAAAAAATTAAGCAAAGGGAATAACACCATGGATCTGGAATCTATAAGAATGAATTAAAAGCATATTCCTAAGATACATATCACCTGATGTTGAGGATTCAACAGGTAAATTTAACATTCAAACACATGATTTGTGACTTGAAATATAAATCCACAGAAAACAATCAAAGTGAGACACAGAAGAATAACATAAGAGACTAGTGGAGTGCATGAAATTTAAATCACAGATAGATTAAGAGCATAAAAATGGAACTGAAAAAATTCTTGAAGATATAAATCCAGAAATTTTCTAAACCTGAGGGAAAGACATTTGTCCATTTGTTTGTGGAAGTCCCACAAACCACAAATAGGATAAATGAAGAAAAACACATTTCAGGACATTGTCACCAAACTGTTGAAAACCAAAAATCAAAGGAGATGATAGAAAGCAGGCTGAGAACAAAATAGGCATTCACAGCTGCAGGTATGGCTCGGTGGTAGGTTGCCTGCTTACCAATCACAGCTCCTGTGTTCTAACCCAGCAATGCCAAAAATAAACACACAGACAGACCTTTACCTACCAAGGAGAACAATATGACTAATGACTGACTTCTATGATAAAACAATGGTGTCCAGCAATGGAAAAACATCTTTCTGAGCTGTGTTAGTTTCCCCTCACTATAACCCAATGGATAAAATTAACTTATAAAGAGAAAATGTTTATTTTGGCTCACAGTTTTGCTAGCTACCGTCCATGGCTAGTTGTTTTTAGACTTGTGACAAGCAAGGACATCAGCCCTGGATCACATTCTGGGAAAAACATTCACATCAGGAACCAGGGAGCAAAAACAGGAAAAGGAAGGACAAGTGTCCAGTGTCCTCCTTGAGGACACACCCCAATGACTGAGGTCTTCCCACCTGGCCTCACTTCTAAAGGTCACATGATCTCCCCCATAATTGCCACCCTGGGGACCAAGCCTTTGACACACAGACACTAGAACACCTTCCAGGTCCAAAGTATGGCATCTTCCGTCCTAAGCTCCGATAGGCTTCAAATACTTCCTTCAAAATGAAGATGAATTAAAGACTTTTGTGAACAAACATAAAGGAATTGTGTTGCAAAAGATATTTCAGGAAAAGGATAGATGATCCCAGACATGTGGAGATACAGGAAGCACAAAGAAAAATGGAAAGGCAAAATGTGAGTAAGCCAGTAATTGTGATGGCATGAGGAGTTAAAAACACTTAAAGAACTAAAATATACAGTAGCAAGAATACAAAAGATAAGGGCCAGTAAAGATAGTTAAAACAGGTCTGCAGCATTGAAGATGTGGTCAAATTAACACCTTGTATCAGATTGTAATTGGTCAGATATGTATATTATAACCCTAAAGTAACCACAGAAAATAGAAAAAGTATGCAAAACTAGCAATTTAATGAAGGAAAAAGTGGTTAATAAAGAAAGGATGGATGAAGAACATTTTTAATGAGCCACATAGCAATTCAATAAATATAAGCCTAATTATATCATGATTAAGTATAAATGGATTAAAGACTTCAAGTAAGACTATCAGACTGTTTAAAAATCACCAAATTGTGTGCTGCTTACTTAAAATAGACACACATTAAATAATAGAGCAAAGAATGAAAGTAGAAAACAAAAGTATAATTTGATAATACTACATACCTGAAAAAAACACTAAGAAAGTATAGTTTAACAAAAGAAACATAGAAAAAGGTTTTTTAAAAGGCCCATTTTGTAATGATAAATGGAGCAACTTAAGGGAAGATATCATAATCCACAATCCTAAATCTATATGCACCAAACAACATAGGTTCAAAATATATTAAACAGAGAAAGCAAAAGAGAGGAGGAGACAAATCCACTATCATTGAGACCTTTTAAGATATCTCTTGCATTAGATGAGAGATGAAACAAGAAGTAAAGAGACAGAACATTTGAACAATATGATGAATAAACTCAATCCATTAGCAGAAACAGAACTTTGAATTCAACAGCTGGATGCACTCTTTTCAAGGTCACAAGAAAATAATTCACCAAAGTTGTTCGCATGCAGATATAAAGACAATTCCCACACCTATCACTTAGAGTATGTCTTACCATTACAATGGAATTAAGGTAGAAATTAATATTGAAATATAACTGGAAACATCTCAACAGCCTGAAAATACAACAATGCACTTCTAATAATTCCTAGTCAAAAAGAATGTTAAATAGAAAATATTATGGAAAGAATAGTAAAAATGTGAAATATCAAAGCTTGCACATTGTACTACACTAGTAGTGCGCAGGCAGGCACTCGAGAAAAACAGGTAACAGTTGGGCATATTAGTGCATGCTTATAATCCCAGAACTCTGGGAAGCTAAGGCAGGAAGATCTCAAGTTTGGACCCAACCTGGATGACTTAGTGGTTTTAGTGTGTCAAAAAACCAAAAATGTAAAAGGGTTGAGAATATAACTCAGTGTGAAAGCCCTGGATTCAATCCCCAGTACTAGAAAAATATGTAATAGAATTGATAAGCTGATAAAGACAAAAAAGAAAAAGAAACACTACCAATATCAGAAATTAAAAGAAGAAAATGACTATAGCTATCAAAAGAGTATTATGCACAATTTTATGCTATAAATTCGACAGTTCAGATGTAATGGACAAGTCTCTTAAATTTTAAATATATCAAAAGTGGTCTAAAAAGAAACAGCATAATTTTAAATTGCCCAATATTTATGAAAAACAAAATCTCCAGTTTTTCAGGAAGAAAACTAAAGGTCCAGATGGCTTCACTACATGTTTCCAAATACTTAAAAAGGAAAAGCACCAACTTGTGCAAACCCTTCCAGGAATAAAATAGAAGAAACACTTAGCAACTCTTTTTATGAGGCCAGATTTTGTACAAAACCTACAAAATCTTACAAGAAGGTTCATGAGGATTCATTTTAAAATCCTTAACAAAATATAAACAAACCCAACAAAATATGATCATATTAATAGTTGCATATGAAAAAATTAAAATTAATTCATGATTTAACAATAACAAAAAAATTAGCAAACTAGAATGCTTCCTTAATCTGATAAGACTTTAGAGAAGGAGATACTGCTTCGATAATCATCTTGCTTAATGGTGAAATGCTGAAAACTTTTCCCTCAGATCAGGCCTCACCAGAGCAAGAAAGAAAGAAAAATGAAGTGTTGGAATTAAAAGAAGTAAAGCTCTTTTACATGCAGCTGGTACTCCTATGTACCACTTAATCCAAAAGAATATTCAGAAAAATGTAGTAAATTTAGTTATGAGATACAAGGTTAGCACACAGAATTAATTGTATTCTATACTCTAGCAACAAACATTTGAAAAATGAAATTTTAAAAAGATACCATTTACAAGTTATGAAAAATAATCTTAAATTGCAAGGTATAAGTTTAAAGAAAATTATTCAAGTTCTCTACCTGGAAACTACAAATGACTTCTTCTTATTTATTTATTTATTTATTTGGAGACAGGGTCTCACTATGCATTTCAAGCTGGCTTTGAACTCACTTTCAAAGTCACTCCAAGACCCAGGCTGGTCTCAAACTCGCAATGATCCTCCTGCCCCAGGCTCCTGAGTGCTGAGATTACCGGCATGCACCACCACACCCAGCTACAAATGACTTCTTAAGAGAATTTTTTTGCAGAAGGAGATTCCCCCATAGATACTACATTGCATATCTTATCCTCTGAATAGATGATCAGACTGCTGGCTTTAGCCCTGCAAAGTCAGTGAAACCCTGAACACCACAAGCATCCATACCATGAGTAGGGAGAGATTCCATGTTCATGGATTGGAAGGCTCAATTCTGCTGAAATGTCGACTCTCTGCACATTGGCCTAAGGCAGGGATGATGACCCTTTTCGAGACTGACTGCCCAGACTGCAACCAGACACCCGCTGCTTCATCACAAAATGCCAACACTGCGATTAAACTCAAGTACTGAGATTTTAGTTTAGAAAAAACAACTCATACACTTGGCCCGCATCCCAACGGAGGGGGCTTCGGAGCCTGCTGCAGCACGTGGCCCACAGGTTTGTCACCACTGACCTAAGAGGTGCAATGCCACACCAAGCAGACTCCTGGAATACTTTAGGAGCTGGGGGAAAACAGACATTGATATGCTGACTATAGACTTATGTTGAAATATAAAGGGCTAAAAGTACCCAAGAGAATCTTTTTTAAATTTTTATTATTACAATAGTGTCCTAAGTACACATTCATAATGCATAATGATCACACTCTTCTTGGAGAGCTGCTACATGTATGTAGCACATCTTTTTCAGCCTTTACCTTCCTTCCCTCCCCGCTTCCCCCATCTCGTGGTCCTCTCCCCATTTGCAAAAAAAAAAATCTAACCCCCATTCCTATTACCTATCTTCTGTTTTGCTCTTTGCTTATATTTTGGCTTTCTCACATTTAAAAAAAATCATGTGATATTTAAACTTGTGCATCTGACTTACTTCACTTGACATTGTTGTCCCAGGGTGCATCCATTTCCTACAAATAACTCAAGTTTATCTTTCTTTATGGCAGAGCAGTGCTCTATTGTGTATAAAGACTACATTTTCTTTATTTATTATGTGTTGATGGACATATAGGCTGGTTCCAAGATTTGCTCTTGTGAATTGGGCATGCGTGTATCACTGTAATACAATGTCTCTAACTCTTTCAAGAAGCTACCTAGAAGCGGCAGAGCTGGGTCAAATGGAATTCCTACTTTCAATTGTTGAAGACTCTCCTTACTTTCTATAGTGGATGTACTAGTTCACATCCTGCAGCTTCACCAGCACTGGTTATCTGATTCTTTGATGATAGCCGTTTTGGGGGGGTAAGAGAATCTCAGTGTTGTTTCAATTTGCACTTCTCTAATGATCAGTGGTGTTGAACTTTTTCTGTGCGTTATTGGCAATGTATGTGTCCTTCTGAGAAGTGTCTGTTCATTTCAGTGGCCCGTGTGTTACTGGGTCTTAGTCTTCAAGGAAGGGCTGGCACTTTTTCCCATTATGTAGGCTGTCACTTCACTCTGTGTTATTTCCTTTTCTGTGCAGCAGCTTTTAACTGGACATGATTTGTTGATTCGCGGCATTATTTTGTATACAGTTGAGGTTCTTTGCAAATTGGATTATGTCAAAGGCCTTTCCTGCATCAACTGTGGTTATTACCTGATTTTTGTGCTTGATTGTTTATCTTATATATTATTGATTTGTATATGATGTGATGCTTATTCGCTTGCATGTGTTGAACTGTCTCTGCGACCCTGAGATGAGTCCTTCTCACATATGATGTATGATCTTTCTGATGATTTCCTGCCTCGTTTGCCTTTATCTTGCTGAGAGTTTTTGCATCTATGTTCATTTTTGGTTGTGTTCTTTCCTGGCTTTGAATCAGGGTAATGCTTGCTTCCAGGAATGACTCTGAGAGTCCTGCTTGCCTAATAAAGAGTCTGAGGAGCATTGATATTGGATCTTCCCGAAAGTTCTTAAAGAATTTGGGGGTAAATCTATAAAATGTGTTTTTCTTAGATGAGAGTTTATTGCTTCTACTATTTCATTGTTCAATATAGGATTGTTCAGGATTTTACATCTTCTTGATTTTGTTTTGGTAATTTATATGTATCTAGCAATCTACCAATTTCTTTTAAATTCTCTATTATTAGAGTACAGGTTCCTAGAGTAGTGACAAATAAGCTTGTGTATTTCACAAGTATTTATTTTGATTTCATCTTCTTCTTTTCTCATTGTATTAATTTAGATTTTTCTTTTTTTATATAATATTGACTAGGAGCTCCAGTGGCGCAATCGGTTAGCGCGCAGTACTTATATAATATTGACTAGATGTTTGTGTGTTACTTATTATCTCAAAGAACCAATTCTTCAATTCATTGATTCTTTGTATATTTTTCATCTCAATTTCATTAATTTCTGCTCTAATTTTTATAAATTATTTTCTTGGGATAGCTCTTGTTTTCCTAGGGCCATTAGGTTATTTACTTGGTCTTCCTCTGTTTTCCAATGGGAACTTACGCTATAAACTTCCCTCTTAGGGCTGCTCTCATTGTGTCCCATAGATTCTGCTACACTGGCATTACTGTTTAATCTAGGAATTACCTAATTGCTTCTGTGACCCCTTAGTTATTCAAAAAGATATAGTTTAATTTCCATGTGTTTTCATAATTTCTGTGGAATTCTTTTACTACTGACTTCCAATCTCCTTACACTATGGTTTAATAATATGCATAGAGTTATTTTTATTCTCTTGCAATTAGTTAAGCTCACTTTCCATAATATGGAATATTTTGAAGAAAATACCATGTACTGTTAAAAAAAAAAGAATGTGTATTCTGTTATTGTTGCTGTTGTTTAACACTTTGTAGAGTTATGTAAGTCCATTTGTTCAAAGGCTTGGTTAAACTCTGATATTTCCCTTTTTTTATTATTTTAAAGAGAATAAAACAAAAGAGGGCAGAACAGAGAAGATCAGAACAGGACAACATAGGCAACACAGTACTTTACATTAAGACAACCGGACATTAACAGTAGCTATCACAAACTCTGATATTTCTTTGTTGATTTTTTTTTGTCTACTTGATCTCTTTATTTGTGACAATGATTTATTGCTGTCCCCCAATATAATTATGTTTATCTGGTTTTTAATATCCAATAGTATTTGCTCAAGGAAGTTGGGTATGCCAATGTTTGGTGAATATATATTTGTAATTATCATCTCGTCTTTAATCAGCATGTCAATATGTCTTTACCTTTTCTGATCAGCATTGGCTTGAATTCCACTTGGTCTGAAATTAGGGGAGCTGTTCTTAGTTTTGTTTTTCTAGTTCCCCTTGCATGGAATATTGTTTTCTATCATCTGATTTTTAATCAGTGAATTTATTTTGTAATTAAATGTGTTTCTTGTGTATACTATATTACTTGGTTTCATTTCTTGATCCACTCTGTGTATTTTGATTGGGGAATTGAGGCCCTTCACATTAAGCGTTATTACTGAAGGTGTTGACTTATCCCTCTGATTGCATTATTTTCCCTTTTTACCCCTCTGCTTCACTGCTCTCCCTGCCTGGTGTATTCATTCTATTTGATTCTTTTGCCACATTTGGTTTCATTGTCTCTTTCTAGGATGCCCTTAATAATTTTTTGGAATGCTGGTACAGTGGTCATGAATTTCTTTAGGTCCTGTTATTTCTTACATCTCCACCATTTGTAAAAGTAGTTTTTCAAGTTATGTATACGTTCAGGTTGGAAATTTTTTTCTCTTAGGGCTAGCAACAATTCACTTCAAGCTCCCTTGGCCTTTAATGTTTGTGTTGAGGTATCTGCTGTAATTCCAATGAGTTTCCCTTTATAAAAGATTCTTCACTTTTCTCTAACAGCTTTTAAGATTCTGTCCCTGTGTTGGACATCTGGAATATTGACTTTTATATGTTGTTATCTTGAAGAAGAGGTTATCTTTTGATCATGGCTATTTGACGTTCCATATACCTCACTTACCTATATGTTTAATTCTTTCCCTGTATTTTGGAAGTGTTCTATTATTTCCATAAACAGGTTGCATATGCCTTTTGTACTATCTTCTGATTTTTCATTTCTTCCACTTAATCTTAAATTGGTCTTTCCATCATCTAGCAGCTGTTGGAGCCATTTTTTCATGTTGTTTTGTTGTTTTTAAGGATCTATGAATCACTGGGTGCTGGCAGCCCTGTTTTTTAGTCCTGACACCCTGTCTTGATGCTTGTCAAAGTCTGTTGCTCATATTTTCAGCATAATTTTTAATCTCTTGGATTTTCATTTGGAATCTTTTCATGAATTCTGATTCTTTGCCAAACTGGTCATTCATGGTTTCTTTCTTTTTGTTTAGCTCCATGAAATTTTTATTAGTGTCTTCTGTAAACTCCTTGATCATTTTGTTTATTGCATCCATTATTTGTTATATCTTCTGTGAACCCACGAGGCAGCTTTTTTTAATGTTTTTTAATCTTCTGTGTTATCCTTTCAAATAATTTGGCTCTGTGGCTTTTGGTTCCTCCCCCTCAACACTCCATGGATTGGCTTTGGAGAAGTGGGGAGCTTTGGGAGGCATTTTGTTGTCTTCTCACATTTCTATTACTTTTCTGTGTTTTTTTTGTTTATGCTTCAGTTTGCAGGCACTTAAGTGTACAGTGATCTCTAGGCTATAGCCTGTTTCTCCAGCTTCTCTGCATTTCTGATTTTCCAGTCAGTTCCTTTCCAATTTCTGGAGATCTTTTTTTTTCTTTCTCTCTCTTAAACAAGTTGTTATTTTCTAGATTCCTAGATTCGGAGTCTCAGAGAGGCTAAATTCTGCTGCTGGTCACTACTCCATCATTCTGTATTTTCTCAGCCTGAGAATCTGAAAAATGAATCGGAAGCTTTACATTCAGAACCAATAGAAGACAACAGTAATTAAAGCTGTGTGGTATTTGCAAAATGATCAGAACAAACAGACCAATAAAACAGAGAATTCAGGAAGACATTCACACATACATAAGTTCCTGATTATGACAGAGACAACACAACAGAGCAGTGCAAACAAGAAAGCATGGTGTTTTTATAAACACTGCTGGGTTAATTGATAAATATACATAAAATACATATCTTGAACTCTCTCTTAGTAATCAATTCCAATTTATTATAGAGCAAAACACTGAAGTGAAATAATACATCTTTTTTGAGAAAAACATGAGCATATGCATGTTCTTGGATTAAGCAAAGATTTTTTTTAAAACAAGACACGCAAAGACCACAAAATGAAAAAATAATATGTATATATATATGATTTTTTGAAGACACACAAAGACTACAAAAGGAAAAAAAGTGTATTTATGTATAAATATATACATGCATATAAATATATATACATACAAATGTGTGTGTGTGCGTGTGTGGTGTGTGTCATTCTGTCACATTACTGTTAAGACACAGTAACCCACAAAGTAAAAGACTTTTGTAACACAAAGAAATGCTACAATCTATAAGCAAAAGACATAACTCAAATAGGTGAGGGGTTGAACACATACTTCCATGAAAGAAAATATGCAAAGGCCAGGGAATACATGAAAAGATGATTTATTTCATTAAACAAGGGTATATAAATTAAATTATACAAGTTTAAATTAAATATAAATTAATCAAAAAAATATAATAAAATGCAGTACAGTAGTGCTACTACAAAATGGCTGAAAAGAAAATATGGAAAATAACCATGTTTTGGTTAAAATATAAAATAACCAGCACTCTCTTAACACACCCAGTACAAGTGTAAATTGGTACAACCATTTTGGAAGCAGAGTATCAGCTAAAGTTGAATAGATACATTCCACCCTGTCCTTTGGGGAATTACACACTTAAACACTGTGTGGCCGGCAATAAATGTGTTCTCCAAATCACAGTGCCAGAATGTTACTAACAGCACTGTCCCTAAGAACCCCAAGTTAGAAATTATTCAAATGCTCAGCAAAAGTAGAACAATACATTGCCATATAGTCACACAATGTAGCATGCATAACCATTAGAAAAACAGCGTTCTGCAGCTATTCACAAAGATGAGGATGAATCTCACAAACATAATGCTGAGCAGAAGAACATGTAAGCAAAGGACCACTGATCAGTACGTCCATCTGTGCAAAGATCAAAATCATGTTGAAATGAATCGTAGCTGAGATTACTTTTCACTAAGTTTCTTGATCTATTAGTGCTGGATTGCACGCCTGTGTTCAGGTTATGAAAATTCTTCAACCTACGAGTTTATCACCTGAACATTTCCGTGTTTCAGTAAGAACCTAGGAATGCATGGCCACAGAGAGCGCACTGACCTGGTCAGCTGGAGCACTGTGGCCATTCGTGTACCCTCCAAGTACCTGCTGACCCTGCAGACAGACTCTCGGCATCGTATTAACCCAGAAAGGACAATCCTCAACACTGGAGGACCGGCTCTGCCAGAAAGGAGAGAGATGGGGTTTCTGCAGAGAAGAGAAAGCCAGCCATGCCCTCTGCAGTCCCCACATGCAAAGGGCAGAAGTGCTTGCTACCCACTGCTCCACTTACTCAGTTCAGAACAAAGATAAAACAGAACCACACGAGTATTTTCTTTTAGGAGCCTCTTAGAGGCTGAAACTGTGAGGTCAAAATAGAGTAATGTAAAAAGTCACGCTAAAGCTGGAAGCCTGAGGTTAACAGAAATAAAGACTCCATTAGAGGGGCTGGAGATGTAGGTCAGAGGGACAAGAACCTGCGTGGCAAGCGCAAGGTCATGAATTCAATTCCCGGCACAAATAAAAAAGACTCCACTGGGGCTATTTCTTTGGGGCCCCAAAACTAGTTAATAAAGTTTAGAATCATGCTTCAAAATAATACTGATAATGCCCATCTTGTAGGTGATTTAGAAAGAAAAAGATGTTTTGTTAACTGACAGAATATTCAAAGTACTTTTATTAAATGGTCATCAGTTTTAATGGGCTACAAATTACCCAAGAATGTCATTTCAGTATAACTGAAATGCTTTTGTTTTGCTAAATCAGAACTGGCTACAGTTAAATGCTTTGGTGTGTAAAGCCTTTAATCCTATGAGTTAGTGAGATATGACCTTTAATGCTGGCAAGCACTTTATTGTTAGAGATGAATGTCATCATTTGCCTTGTATGGTCCAGATTTTCTGAAAAGGTTAAGATAGTGCCTTCAGAGCACAGAAACTCTTAGGAAAGACTTCAATGGGCACAGAATTGCTGTCCAGTCTTAAGAAAGAAAAAAATAATAGCTGTTAATGAAAATACCAGCCTGGAAAGAGAACATTCAGAAATACAATAAAATGCAATTGCTAGTAATGGGAAGAGTAGTAGCGATTAGCACCAGGCAAATCCCAGGTGATGACCGCTCCTGCTCAGGTGATCCCAGGAGACCAAGCGGTAGGCTTGTTATCTTACATGTCCTGAACACTGTCACAAGTGACTTCTTATAAGAAGAGTTCTGGAGCCCCCTGGGATGCTCATGGGTAAGAAGGCGTGGCTGTCTGCAGCTTCCTGGTGTACCACCTCCTGCCCCGGGCTCTATCCCTCTCCTTCTCCTTCCTCCTCCGCCCCCATAACACCATCGTCCATTGCCCCTCATGTTCAGTAACTGTTCAGGATTCAGCATTACTGACTGACACTCATATGTCCTCAAAGAACATCTAAACGGAGACTCCAGAAAAAAGATGAATATCGCCCCACTACCCCCAAGTGGCCAGCACCCATGCTATGCAGGGAATGTTAAGAGAAAAAGGGGATCTCCGTTAGTTCTTCCTAGGACTCAGTACTTATGAACTAGGAAGTCCATCACACATCTAGAGTCAATCTGAAGTCTTTCCATAATTACCAAAAACGCTGTGTTCTCATCTATTTCCATCCGAAAGAGGAGAATCAGAGCCTAAAAACAACCCAAATTACCACTAAATTCAGCAGCCCGTTTTCATGACTTAGCAACGTGTATAAAGTATGTTTGAGTCTCTTTGTGAAAAATGTGTCTACCAAGAAGACACACAGATATAGAATCAAGTATAACAGCTATGAAATTAGAGTGGAATTGACTGAGATCACAATTTTTCATAGACTAAGATACATCATGTTCCAGCCTGTCTTTCTCCTTAGTCCCCTATATGATAGATGCCCTGAAACACCACTGATTCAACAGTGAAATATTGTTTCAAGTACACTGAGATTGATTAAAGGAAGAAAAATTCTATTCAGGCCATGGTGAAACGACTACTGAACCACTGAATAATAACAGAGCCCTAAACCCAGGGATACGAAAGGACCTAACCTCAAAAGAGACCGAGTCTTTGCTCTTTCTCTTTTCATACATCAGCCAACCCCTGGACTGCATGGAGGGTTGAGGAAGATTATTTAGATTGATTTCACTTAAAAGATGCTAGTTTGGTTAAAATCAAGCCATCAGTTATGATGGCAACCCAATTAAGCCAGTTTAACACCCCTTATCTCAGCTGTTACATTAATTGAAAAAGAAAAATAAGTCAAAGACCCAGCCATCATTCCTTGTAATTTCAAGTACAGAAAAATATCAGTCAGGTTGAAAATATCAGCTACAGTTTTGTCACCAGGAAAAATGGTGGCAGTAAAAGAATTCTTGGGTTCTGGTGAGAGACACGCAGCACTCTGACACATCAGAATGAGCCTGGGTGACCCCAGCCATGAGACTTATGCTCTCCCAGCCTCAGTGTGCCTGCCCACAGAGGGAAACCCCCTGCTCAGTTGTTATGAGACTAGAAATCATAAATGCGAAATTCCCGCCAGCTCGTAAGTACCTCGGCAACATTAAGCGAGCTGAACACGAACTGAGTCCCAGGCTGATGTGATCGGCATCTACGCTGCTCCTCATCTGAGCATTTTTCTAGGGAAGCGATGAGCCACAGAAGCCTCCAGCCAGAGAAGGGCGCTGCACCAGAAAAGTATCTCAAAAATGCCTCCTGTGGGCATTGAGGCAGGGAGCCCACGTCGAGGGAGGTGGAAGTTAACATGAGTCCACCTGAAGACAGGACATTTCCAAATGAACCATTTTGAACACAAAATTTCCACTCATTCTTATAAGGAAGAAACTGATTGGGACGTTAGAATGCTGCTAGTCATACCCATATACAGCAGGTCAGTTCCTCCTGCCTTTAGCTGACCCTGCTCTGTCTGTACCACCAAGTGCCCAGCTTGGTAACAGCACCTGCCTAGTCCTCAGGCTGGAACTCAACCTCTGTGAGGTTCCTATCCCTCTCCCAGCCGTTAATGTCTGATCGGCCTCCTGAGGGCGCCTCTGCCCTGCATCCTGGCTGTCCCAGGTGGTCCCACATGGTCCTGGCCTCCTCGAGATCCTCCTATCCATGATCCCCCAGCCAGACACACCCCTTCCTGTGTCTCCAGCACCCTCTTATCAAACCCATTCTCCTGCTGAAGTCCCTGACCTCGCGAAATAGCCACCCCGCTTTTTCCCACCAGTCCACACACCATCCTCTCCTCCTCAGTGTGTTCTAGCACCCCCAGCACAGGCCCCAGCACTGTTGATTTTGTAGAGGACCACCCAGGCAGAGGGCAGAGTCCCAGGAATGATTACTGCATTGACTGAAGGAATAAAATGAAAGTGTCGTGTTTAAGCATGACCTCCACAGCAGTTCCTTCCATTTTTTCATTTTTCCCTAAAGTTAGCAAAATAGACATCAGCAAAGCCAAAAAATTACAATTAAAAAATAAACAATTTAGCTTCAGATTACTGTCTTTTCTTAAAGAATTTTTAAAATCTAAATTATGTGGCTAATTTCTTAAATTCTGCATCAAGCCCTATGCGTGGGAAATGGGCATTATATTTTGCAGACATTTTCTGCCAAGGTTTTTTGATGATGTACTATTAAATTTTGTTTTATATATATATATGCTTTCTAAAATGAAGTTACAAGATGTCTATTAACAAAGTAATAAAGAATGCGTGTGATTTAAGAGACAGTGAGGCTCTCAGCTTAAGGGGCATGTGCTAAAATAATAGGTAAAATACTGATGCCGAAAGCCTTACTAAATAAGACACAGGAATAAACCAGATAACACAGAGGATGACCCCACAGAGAAACCTGATTTCCTCTTGGCTTTATTTTTTTTATTTTAAAGAGAATAAAACAGAATGAAGTCAATTAAAACAAACCAGTGTTAAGTGACACAGGATTTTGAAACAGTATGAAATCAACAGTGGTTACCATAATGTCTCTTGTTGTCTTCAAAATAGCTGCAGATACCCTCGGACATAGTAAAAATCAAACAAAACAGAACAGAATAGAACCAGTAAAGACAAAACAATGAGTGGGATAAAAGGCTTCAAGATAATAGTAAATCCAAAATGGCTACCATAATATATCTTGTTACCTTCACTTATACCATCAGATATAATAAAAACAAACAAAACAAAACAGAATAAAACTCAAGCCAACAAAAACAATGAAAATGATACAGGACTTCAAAACAAGATGTAGGAAATTAACAATGGCCACCACCTTCAGAAGGAGAACCCATAGGTGCTACACTGAGTATCGTTACCCTCTGAATAGGTGATCAGACCACTGGCTTTAGACCTGCAAAGTCAATGAAACACTAAACACTACAAGCATTAAACTGTATTTTACCTCACCAGCTATCATCTCAGCCTCTGCTTCTCTGGAACAACCAGTCGATTACAGCAAGGGGGTGCTGGCTTTTCTTGTTTCCAAGCCTGTATGCTGGAGGGGGCTGGCATCTGGCTCTCTCAGCAGTGGCCCATGCGTGGCACTGATTTGCAGGGAGGGCTTGCTTCTTGGTGACTTCTTGTTCTCTTCCCCCACAATCTGCAAATGGTGCTGACTCACAGGAAAAGGCTGGACCCTGGCTGTCCCCCAGTGGCCCGTGCATTGTGCCAATTTCCAGGGAGGGCTTGCAGCTTGGTGACTTCTTGTTCTCTTCTTCCTCTCAGCTTTTAAAGCAAATGGCAAGGTTAGTCCAAGGCAATGAAGGATGTGACATTTGTTTGCTCCTGGATGCTAACTGAAGGTTCCACAGAAGGAATTAGGGGACAGTAGGTGGCCCCACCTACGCATCCCCTCCCTATCACAGTCTTCAAAATGAACCTGCCATGCTCAGCTCCTCTCTGACTCTGGCTCCTCTTCCACTGGTCAGTTCTCCCATTTGTTCTCCCAGAACTGGGGCCTTAAGCTTCCATGAGACCCTAAGCGAAGCCTATCTCATTGCTTCTGGCATAGACTCCCTTCTTTGAGTCCGCATCCACAGATCTGCCCTACACACAAGCATTCCTTCTCCCCCAAGGTGAGATAAGCCAGGCTTTGGATTCAGGTCAGCCCAGTTATCTACCAGGACTGAGAAGAATCCTGAAGCCCAGACTCTATGGAGCACAAGAGACCAACTTTCCATTTTCCTTCTCTCCCCTTCTGCCCCCACTTTATTCCTCAGGTGCCTCCTCACTTTGCACATGTTGCACACTTTGCACACAACACCACTTGTACTCATGATTCCCAAGGGAAGATAATTAGTGTGTGCTGCTGGAGGTGATGCCAGAAACCACTGACTTGGGGCTCTACCACTTTCCGATTCTTTGCAGAGTGAAGTTCTTGATGGGACCTTAACATTCCATACATATGAAATCAGCCTATCCAGCTCTGGGGGTGCCAGGGACCCTATCTTCTAAGGGAGCCCTCTTGGGAGATGCATCTGGAGTCTTACCTTCTAGGAATGTCATATCATGTACAAATCTGGTCCTTTCTATGCACGTGTGGATACCAGCATGATTCATAGCAGACAAAAAGGAGAAGCAACCCAATGTCCATCAACTAGAGAAAATATAAACAAAACATGGTCCATCCATCCAGTGGATTGCTGTTTAGCCATAAGAAGGGACAAAGTGCTAATTAACAAACGCTACAACTTGGATGAGCCTCAAAAACATGTTAAGTAAAAGAATCCAGACTCTGGAAAGCTACATATTGTATGACTCCATTCATATGAAAGGTCCGGATAGGCAAATCTAGAGAGACAGGAACCAGATTAATGGTTTCCAGGGTTTGGGAGTGGAGATGGAGTTAATATAGATGCTTTCTCTTGGGAGTGATGAAAATATTCTAAAAGTAAATAGTGGTGATACGTATACAACTCCTTAAATTTACTAAAATTCACTTTGTTGTAAAGAAAAAAGAAAAAATGAGTAAAAGAAAAGAAAATAAACAATCGGAAAAATATTTTAATCCCTACGTAACTTTTGAGTCTAACATTTTCTTTCTGATTATTATAGTAATCACAGTTTTTGTAAAGAAAATTAAAAATAAAGAAAAGTATTATTTTAATGCTAATTACCTGGGGAGATAATCACCACTTAGGTTTTAATGTATTCCTTTCTAATCTTTTTCCAATCATGTACCCATTTTTTAATTAGGACCATACTGTTTTTAGATGTGTCTGTTAGCCACAAAGTATAATGAAAATAAAGCTTATTCATAAGGTTTTTGAATAATGAAAACTGCCAGAAAAAATTTCAGTGTTTTCTGGCAAAATATAAATTCTCTTTGGTGATGATTCTGAGTAAAATGAAATTTCTGAGATGAAAAACTCGAAATGAAATTCTGGCCCTTTTTCTCATTTGTATCCACGCTCACAGCATCTCCGTAATACCAGACCAGCCCTGAGCAACTCGGCTTCTCTGACTGACTCTGTCTGAGTCCCTGATTTCTCCTCTGCAAAGAGGAAGTAGGACCTCGAACGCTCAAATCAGAAACCCACCTGGCTTTTGTGGCCTTTTCGTGCTCCGTCTACCTAACAGTAGGGGTGCACTTTCTCTCCCCACATGCACCCCTGCCTTAGGTCCAGCATTCTGCTTCTTTCAGAAAAATGGCAACTCTATCCTTAAACCAAGAGCCCACAAGCCTGAGTGGAGAATTATGAACCAACCAGCAAGGCTGAGCCTAACGAACCCAGTATGAAGGAGGCTCAGCCTGAGCGTGAGTGGCCAAAGCATTCATCCCATGGGCCATTATCACTGCTCACCATGAAGACATCAAGTTAGGGGTCTGTGCTAGGAACCACAGCAGAAACACCATGGTCCTCTCAGTCCTGTAACACACTGAGGGCAGCACATGCTGTCAATGCTGAGTGGAACAAGGCAAGGAGGGGCCAGGAGGAAGAAGACCCAGGCAGGGAGCCAAGGCAAAACAAAGCACCTCTGTGATCTCAAATTTACCTCCTCTACATGGAACAGAGTCAATAATTCAGATCACCAGGGAAGAAAACTGTGAACATTTTCCATGTCATTACCTTTCAGTGGCCCTTAGACAAGATACAAAATAAATAATCCACCAGGACTGGAAGGCTGGGGTCTCTTCTGCCGGCCATGACAGAAAATGGTTAGAAAGAAAACTGCCCCTACTTTTCAGGAATTTTAAGTATTCACTGTTCCCAGACCCCTTCCTTTGAGTCTTCATTTTCTCATTTGGTAAAGGGATTTGGTGTCATTGTGTTCAGGCTGGGGATATGGCTCAGTGGGCAAATCCTTGTGTAACATGCATGAGGTCCTGGTACTGCAAAAGAATGAGGCTTCAAGATATGCCTCTCTCAACCAATAACCAATACCATACTACACTTGGAAAAACTAAAACCATTCTACCTAAAATCAGGAACCAGAAAAGGATGGCCACTGTCATCTCCTCTATTCAACATAGTACTTGAAACATTAGCCAGAGCAATTAGGCAAGAGAAAGAAATAATAGCGATACAGACAAGAAAAGAAGAACTCAAATTATCTTTATTTGCAGATGACATATTACTCTACATTAGAAGACCCAAAGAACTCCATCAAAAAACTCAGAATTAACAACAAGCTTCAGTGACGTAGCAGAATGCAAGTTCAACACACAAATAGTATTAGCATTTGTGTAATGATAATGTAATGTAATGATGAACACAATGAGAAGGAAATTTTGAAAATAATACCATTCACAATAACTATTTCATAGAAATGAAATATCTAGGAATCAGCCTGACCCAGGGAGCAAAAGACTTCTACAAGGAAAACGATAGTACTCTGAAAAAGGAGATTGACTGAAGAGGACATCAGAAAATAGAAAGATGTCCCCTGTTCCTAGATAGGCAGAATCAATATTATCAAAATGGCCATATTCCCAAAACTGTTATACAGATTCAATGCAGTTACAATCAAAATATCAATAGCATATTTTACAGATCTTGAAAAAAAATCCTAAAATTCATATGAAGCCAGAAGAAACCCAGAATAGCAACAGCAATGTGGGCAATAAGAGCAGAAGAGGAAGCATAACAATACCTGGCTTAAAGCTATACCACAAAGCAATAGTGATAAAAGCAGCATGGCACTGGAATAAAAACAGACAAATGGATCAACAGAACAGAATTGAGGATATAGAAACTCACCCTGTCATGTTCAGCTATTTAACCTTCAACAAAGTCTATTCAACAAGTGGTACTACAACAATGGTTATCTGTGTGCAGAAGATTGAAACCAGACCCTTATCTCTTATGGTGATAAGCTAAACTAAAATCAAAATGAATGAAAGACCTAAATATTAAAACAGAAACACTAAACCTACAAGAAGATGAAAGCACCTGGAGACATAGATATAGGGAAAGATTTTCTAAATAGAACCCTAATAGAACCTCTACATAGAACCTTAAATAGAAGTAACAGCGAGAATTAACAAATGGGATTATATCAGACTAAAAGGACAGCAAAAGAATCAATCAGGAGAGTGAGGAGATAACCTACAGAATGGAAAAAATTTCCAGCTGCTCCTCAGACAGAGGACTAACGTCCAAAATATACAAAGAACTCAAAAAATTTAAAGCAATCTGAAATTAAAAATCTAGTCAAGAAATGGGCAACAGAAATGAACAGATACTTCCAGAAGAAGAAATGCAAATGGTAAAAAAATGTGAAAAATGTTCAACATCCCTGGTCATTAAAGAAATGAAAATTAAAACAACACTAATATTTCACCCTACTCCAGAAAGAATGGCAATCACTAAGAAATCAATCAATAACAAATGCTAAAGAAGTTATGATGAAAAATGAACCCTCTTTTTGTATTGTGGATGGGAATATAAACTAGTACAACTGTAGAAATACCAAAACTACACCCAGAATTTGGAGACAGATTTATTTACATCGATGGGCACTGATTGGGATCATTTCCAGAATATCAAGCCCTGACGTCTGCAAGTCTTGGACTTTTATAGGATGCAGGAGCAGGAAGTACAAAGGTGAGACAGACAGCTTGGCAGTTCCTCTAATTAGCTAGCGGAATGAGATCATTGGTTACAAGGGTAGATTAATGATCATCAGTTTATGAAGCTTAGCACAATAGTACAGTCAGGCATCCTGTGTGTTTGGTTATGCTCTCACCATCACAAAGGTCAAGAAAGTAATTACAAAGCCATGAAGCAGGTACACAGCTAGGCAGTTTCAAAAGAACAAAGTTTTAAAAAGAACAATTTCTCTTGTACATTTATTCCCTTTCATTTCTCCCCTTTCATTTCTCCCTCTTGTCATTACTCAGAAATATCTTTTTCAGTGCTGGGACTGTTCTTTTTATCTGAAACTGCATAAGAAGAGTAGCTCTTAACTTATGTAATCTGATTAATCAGGTAGGGCTCTATCAGGAGTCCCAAAAGGAATTTCAGCCACAGTCCCAAGTCAGATAGACCTTGGAATCATCCCCATTTCTGATTTCATTCTTGAACCCAATTATTTAACCTCTCTTGGAATTGTTGAGACCTTCTTGGACTATTCCAGACTTATTAGCACAGAAACATCAGTTTTCTCCTAGGGCATTACAAACTCCTCTTTGTTGTTCTTGTTCTCTGGGACACAGATAGAAATCAAAGGCTGCCAGATTGGATTCCCTATTAGGTCCTCTGGGCCCGTTTTGACAAGAGAGTGTCCATGTGTCTGGAATGGTAATAATTTGGCAAAGATCAAATCCAAGAATTACTGAGCCTTATTCATTCTAGACTTCAGGCTGAATTACCTTCTAGGCATCCATTTTTACCAGGCCAAACTCAACAGGAGTTTGAGTTGTGGCCATCTGATTTCCCATGGTTAAATTAAACAGAGCCACAATCCAGGCCCCAACACTAAATGTCAGCTCATTAGTAAGAACAAACACATTTTATAATTATAACTGATAGCCCAAGGCTTTTTAGATAAGGAGACAGTTTAAAATAACAAATCCAACTAACAAAACTGTATAAAAAGTAAGGAAAACAGCCTTATTGGTTGCCTTCCCTTCCTCTGGGGCAACTGTCCATAAGGCCAAGGCAAAGGTTAGAGTCCTAAGAGGATAGGGAGCAAACCGCTGTGAGGGCTTCTTCAAAGAGGGTAAACAAGTTTCTGAACCTCTGGGAGGTAGAGTCCAGGTCAGTTGTGAAGAGGGACTGGCAGACAGGCGCCAAGCAAAGGCAGTGGAGGGCATTCTTAGGTCCTGGCAGGCATTCCAGCAGTCTTCAGGTGGCAGAAGCCTGAAGTAACCTATATAAAGGGCAATCATGGTGGCACTGGCATCTCAGAGCTCTTGAACTGGCTTTACAGGAAGGAGAGATGTAGCTTAGCAGTCTAACAGTCTATACTGTTTGCTCAGGGGTCCATGATGGAGTCATGTCTGTCACCAGAGCCTCCTCAAAAATAGTAGGAGAGTTTTTAACCCCTTATGGCAACTGAGTCCAAGTGAGGTGGTCTTTTGTCTCAGGATTTTCCCAGTTGAAGGCAAGCAGAGAAAGGCATCTTTTCTGCATTGCTGACAGCATGCAGATCTGGCTCAAGGTGATTAACAGTCTATCAGACTGGCTGGATACCTATTTGTACTTTCTGTGACATCTGATAGCAACAGAGGCTGCGGTGAGGCAGCACAGTTAGCATCCAGGCCCACGGGTGAGTCTATACTATATCTCTGGGGTAGAGGTTTCGGAACTTTAAGGTTGTGGTTATTGGTCTCAGGTTGATGCAGGTATCATTGTCCTCTCAGGGAACAGTCAAAGTTAAATGTGCAAAGTTAAACAAGAGTGAGGCTGACTGGCTTGGTGTGCAGGAGATGTCCTCCCAGGCTGTGAGTTTGTGCCTTGCAGAAGAGACAAGAGGCAAGAGTCCCAGTTGCCCCAGTGATGGTAACTTTTTGACAGAGGGAGCTTTTGAAGGCAGAGGGGTCTGTTCCATTGTCTATCAGGAAAGTCACAGGTTCACCTTTGACTTTTGCAATGACCATGGGCTTTTGGGGGCCCAGTTTGATAGAACTCTTTCTGTCTATCTATTCAAGTCTCAACAGGGCACAACTAATTTGTCAGGGCTGACAGTCCAATTTTTCCTCAATCAAGATGTGGAACTCAGAAGGAACTGTTAACAGTCCTGCAGGGTGATCAGATGACACCATCTCACCAGGATAAGTGTGTAAGCAGACAGCTCAGGAAGAAGGGCCTCCATGGCTGAATGCAGGCAGTGGGCTAGCTGGAACCAGTTCACTTGGCTGGAGTCGGGAGCGGGGAGTGAAGCTATAGGTGTTGGCAGTAGCTTCAGCACCCAATGAGGATGCCAAGGCAGAATCCTCAGGAAGAATGGGCCTCTTTTTCCTTTTTTTTTTCTTTGAGATGCAAGAAGTAATTTGGTTTTATTTTTAACTCCATAAAAGCCCCTTTTCTTGCAGTCAGGGACTATTTTAACTAATTAGTTCCCATTCTGTCTTCCTGTGGTGTGCATTGTGTACTGTTGAACAATGGCACAACAAACAAGGGGCAGGGGCTCCTCAAAGAAAGACCATTCAGATGCCCACCTGACTCCACCCCTTACAGGGATTAAGGCACAATTTAGCTAAAGAGAGTACAAGACCTCCATTATGCCCAATGTCAATCACCGTGGAACCACAGGTAAGGGCCCAATCAGCCACCATACCAGTGCTTCCCAGTCATAGGGCACAGACAGAGCAGCCTATTTCTTACACTGTCCATTCCACTCACACATTCACTCAGCAGGCACTCAGAGGCTAAACATTCCAACCTTCCCTCTTTTAAGGGTGGCCTTAACTAACAAGAGTTGATCAAGCTCTTCTTCTGCTTGAACTGAGCAGGACTGACAGATTAACTAACTGAGGTGACCCTGGGGGTCATAGCAGAATCAAGCAGGCAGGCAGATAGACAGACAGACTGCATCCTCCTCTGTTTGTGGTTCAATGTAAGCCTCTCAAGCAGGGAACCAGGAATCCTCCTCCAGCCCTCTGAAGGGACTTGAAAAATCTCGAGGATGCACCTTCCCCTTGGGACCTGGAGAGGTCTTTACTCCATCTGTGAGAGCCACACTGGTGACCAAATAGGTCAGCACAGTCAGTCTTCCCAGCTGACACACCAGAGGCAATGGCAAGCAGAAACACCAAAATGACACCCAGGATGTGGAGGCAGGTTTATTTACATTGACAGGCACTGACCAGGATGATTCCCAGAATATCAGGCCCTGATCTCTGGTGGTCTGGGGCTTTTATATGATGCACAAGCAGGAATAACAAAGGAGGTACAAAGGCAAGACAGGACAGCCTGGCAGTTCCTCTGACTAGCTAGCAGGGTAAGATCATCAGTTACAAAAGTAGATTAATGATCATTGGCTTATGAAGCTTGGTACAATGGTACAATCAGGCATCTTGTATGTTTGGTTACTTTCTCATAGTTACAGGGGTCAAGAGAGTAAATTACAAATCCATGAAACAGTTACAGAGCCAGGCAGTTTCAAGTGAACAAAGTTTTTAAAAGCACAATTTCTCTTGTATAGTTTTTCCCTTTCAGAACCACTATGGAAATAAGTATGGAAATTCCTCAGAAAAAGTAAAATTAGAAATTCCATATGACCCATTCTAGGTATCTTCCCCAAAGAGCTTAAAACATCACACTGTAGCAATACATGCATACCAATTCTTATAGAGTTACAACTCATAATAGCTAAATCCTGGAAACAGCCTGTATGCCCATCAATAGATGACTAGCTAAGGAAAATGTGATATCTATATACAACGGAATACTATTCTTCTGTAAACAGTGACAGATATAAGACATCTGTAGGAAAATGGCTGCACCTGGAAAATATATTGTTGGGTAAAATAAGACACATAAGCTTAAATACTATACAGTATCTCTTATTTGAGTGGAGCAAAGTATAAATAAAGAGAATAATAAAAGATGGATAAAAGAATCTCTTGCAATTGGGAAGTGGCCCAAGAGAAAAAAGGGTGAGGGGTGAGAAGGAGGGGAAGTGGAAATAAGTAGAATAAAGATGTCATTCCCCAGAACCTAATAGCCACAATTAATATAAACATTATATGCCATAACATATATAACATAACATATATGCCATAATAATACCCACAAGAATGAAAAATGGGATAGGGGAATTGGAAGAGGGAGAGAGAGGTGGGGAAAGGGAAGAGAAAGAAAGAAAAAAAGTAAGTAAGTTGTGGTATGCACAAATAACCACTCCCCAAGATGATTGTAAACTGATAAAATGAAAATGTAAAACAAACAAATTCTCACCCCAAAAATCTCTGCCTTAGTCACTCTCTCATTGCTGAGACACCACACCAGACACCCACGATGTAGAGGAAAAGTTTATTTTAGCTCACTGTTTGTAGAGATTTAGTCCCTAGTTTGGTGGCTCCAAGGCAGCTATTCAAGGCAAGGTAGACAGGAAGCAGAGGAGCACAGGGAGGAGCCAGGGAGGGAGATGACCCCTCAAGGTCACACCCCAGGGACCCACCTCTTCCAACCAGACCTCAGCACCTAACTGGAAGTCAATTTTACTGCCCTCGTAGTCCAGTCATCTCCCAAAAGCCCCACCTATGAGCAGACAAGGTTTTGAGGGACCTTTGAGATCCAAACCACAACAGTCCTTTTGCATCCTTGTCATACAATCACAGGGCCATTGCCCACCCCATACGGGTGGCCCAAGCAGCTGTAGTCCTCCATGACATCTTCCATCCCAATACCCACCTCCCTACCTTAGCAAAGACCCACCAACTGGAATGGTCCATCTCTCCAGGACTCTTCCAACCCCTAACACTACAAGGACAGAAGCCAGTTTCCCTCCCTATGTTTGGAGCTTGGGTTTCCTCTGATCCTTAAACAGGCTACATAGAACTTAGCCCCGGGTCTCTCTCAAGGAAGGAAGCACCTTCTCCCATATACTATCTCCCAGTGGTATGTTCAGACTGAGTCTTTTTCCCTCCTAAGACAGAAAATCCATGGTCAGGGAGTCACCCTCTGGACTAAGGGCTGGTGACCAAACGGGGAACAGACGAAATAAAGGGCTTTGCTAAATATCAAGAAAATATCAAGAAATGTGCTAAATATCAAGCCCCCACATTTCCCGGAGTCTAGAAACTCTTGGAGCCAAATATCTTTGTGAAGAGTGATTCCATTTTGAAGCACATGTGAAATTTGGATATGACTTTTGTCTATCCCAGCCACAGGAACTGGGAAAAGCTCTCACCAGAGGATTTTGAATCCATCCTTTCTTTACCTCATCACCCAGAAAAATGAGCTCATTCTATTGACTTCAGAAAAAGACATCACCAGCTGGTCTGGAAAAAACACAAGGGAAATTAAAGACAGTGCTATAATTAAGTTCACGAAAGGCCAATTCTTCTGGCTGTATTTCAAATGCTTGTAATACCTTCTCATCCATTCCACCAAATGACTTTGCTTCATAATATATTCAGAGTGAAAAAAATATAATGGATTTTTCTGAGATATTCAATTAGCTCAATAAAAAGAGAAAAATAATTGTTCAGTAAAGAAATTCAGCCAAATGACTAAAGCTGACAGTGAAAAACCAACTTCAAAGTAATTAAGCATTTCTTTGGAGTTCCTGCTCTCACGAAAGTTGGTATGCCACGATTAGAAATAGCCATCCCTCTGATGATTAATTACATTTGTGTTCCTATTTGAGCAGATGTTTGTTTGAATGTTTACTCTGAAACCATCTTTGAGTGTTGAAACATTTACATTTCCATCAGCTTCCATAGTGTTCTCCATGCCAGACTTTCTTCAAGTCAGCTGCTTCTTCACTGACCAAAATTTCTTCCAAGAAGATGCCAGGAGCAGCAACTGTGCAAAATCTGCTTGCTTCCTTTCCTACTCATCCCATAGAGCCCATATATATTTAACCATCAATCCTTGTCTCCTCTCACAGTTGACCTCCCTTTTGTCTTCTGCAAAACCATCATCTATCTTTTAAACTTTGGGGTTTTTAGGGCCCCACCCCTCTTGCGTCTTGCACTATCACCTTGGGAACCTAATTTTCCAGAAAGGTTTCCAAAGCATCTATCCAGTGAAGGTTCCCCAGCCTCTAACTCAGTGCCCCAATTCCTCCTAAGCTGCCCACTTCTACTTGGTGCCATTAGCAGTCAAAGCTGGTCTCGTGGTCCTCACGCTGCCCTCCACATTTCCTCTGGCAGCCCTGTATGAGCACGTAATCAGCAAGGCCAAGCGTTTCCCTCCTGTTCAACCGTCCTGCTCCCTGACCTGCTTGATCCATTGCAGGTCTTCCTGCCAACAACATCTACATTTCCTATCAATACAGTTGCACGTTTCCCAGAAACGAGTTACATCAGATGGTCACAACCTCTCCTGAAAATCCTCTGGCGGCTTTGTGAAACCCACAGAAGCAGCATGACTCATTGCTGTGAGAACCAATGTCCCCAGGCCCTGTTGGTCCTTCCAGCCTCGCCCCCTGCCATTCTCCAGCATGCCCTGCCATGAAGGAGCAGCCAGCCCCACCAGGCACCTGGTGACTTTGTACTGAGAGCCACGTAGTGGGAGCATGGGCCTCAGCAGATCTGAGCCTTGGCAGGCGCCATGTAATCCTCCCTGTTTGTTGTCACGGCCAGGATTCTGTGAGCTCTGGGGCTTCCTTCCCACTCCCTTAGGGCACAGCTTCAGCTCATAAAACTGCCCAGAAGCAGTGAAGTGGCTCCTTGGCCACATAATTTCATTCATCCTGCATTGCATGGTGTGTCCCAAAGGCCACAATGTCCACTCTGCCTGTTCTATCCACATAAGTAGGAAAAGGTCTGGATTTAGAAAGGACTGGTGGCTGCTTCACTCACCCTCACCTTGCCCTTGACACCTGTGCTCTCTCTTCAACCCAATACCCACTGCTTTTCTAATCCCCAGGCTATCCACTGTACATCTCAAAAAGTAAGTATGAGATAGGAGACAGCAGGGAGGCGAGGGAGAGAGAGGTAAAGGAATCAGAAATCATCGGGACACGTCATACGCATGTACCAGTTTCCAAAATGAACATCAACATTACATACTGCAAACATAGATTAGTGAATGAAAAAAGAAGCCATTCCTATATCTCCTCAACAAAGTGTTATAGTACAGTTGCACAACTATATTTGTTTAGGACAATGGACTTAGGTAATATTTTGATAGTTCAATAACCTGTTGACTCCCTTGTTGGTGGACACTCAGTAGGAATTTAAAGTGTGTGCTATTACCATGCTGGTATTTCCTTTGAATGCATATCTTCACTTGCAAGGAACATGTCCAAGGGGAAAATGGTAAACAGCTGACAGTCTGAGATGTACATTGGTCTTGCTGTACTACTGAACTTCTCCAAAGACTACTCATTCATTTCTATCCCTCTCAACTGTGAGTCTTCATTTCCCACCATGGGCAAGGTGTTCTGGTAAGGAAAACATCATTTCATTGTATTAAATCACACCTTTAAAATGAGAATCTGAATATTTCTTATTGACCACTTAAATTCTCTGTCTTCCTTTATCAGTGTCTTGGTTACTTTTCTCTCATTGCTGGGACAAAATACCCAACACCCAAAGTGAAGGAATGAGGGGTTTATTTAGCCCACAGTTTGTGGAGGTTTCAGTCCACTCTGGCTCTAAGGCAGAGTGGCACATGGCAGAGGGTAACAGTTCATGGTGGTGGAAAACAGCAGAAACAATAAGAGCAAAAGGGGAGAAGCACAGAGGGAAGACTCTTTCTGTCCCTTATATTGTAAATCACTTCCACTTGGGTGTAGCACTGACACCCATAATCCCAGGATTGGACCATGAGTCATTCACAAACTCTGGAAAACTACCTCCATGACTCCATGAGGCTTTGAGGATACATGCAGTTTCAAAACATAACATTCTGGGGCCAGGAACTTAGCTCAGTGGCATAAGTACCTGCCTGTCAAACATGGGGTCATGAGTTTGATCCTTGGTACAAAAAAAAAAAGAGTAACATTCTACCCCTGACCCCCAAACACTCATGCACATCCTTTATGCAAAAGACATTTAGTCCATCTCCAAGAGTTGCCAAAGTCCCAACAGTTTCATCATTGCTGAAAAGTCCAAGTCCCAAATCTCTTCTGAGACCTAAGGCAAACTCAGCTGTGAGCCCCTGTACAAATGAAAAGTTAAACACTTCCAACATTCAGTGACACAAGATAAACATTACCATTCCAAAAGGTAGAAACAGGGGGATACAAAGGATTGGGACCAAAACAAGCTCAAAATTCAGCAGGGCTGGGCTGGGGATTTAGCTCAGTGGCCTAAGTGTCTGCCTGGCAAGTGCAAGGTCGTGAGTTCAATCCCTGGTACCAAAAAAAAAAAATTCAGCAGGGCAAACATTAAGTCCTATAGTTCCATGTGGAACATCCAAAGTAATTTGTGGCAAATTGGGAGCTCCAAAAGGCTTGTGTGACTTTGCCTCTATAGCATGTCTGGTGGTAATAGCTCCCATGGCCTGTCTCTTGGGCTAGCTCTGCTCCTTCCTTTCAGGTTTCTTTAGATAATCCATGCTCCTGCCTTTTTCAAACTTCCGGGTTCTTCACTGCACCTTTGGATTCACCCTCACAGCTTCACACACTGCCCTCTCAGCTTGCCTGTCTCCTAGGCTTCCAAAATTGGGGCAGAAGCCTTTTTAACCTCAGAACTCTTGTGTTATGTATGTATCTAAACCCAGTACCACATGGATGATGTGGAGATCTGCTGCCAGCTAGAGCAGCAGCCAGGCTTTCCTCTCCCTTTGCTGTAGGAGTCCAGTGCCTGGATTGCTGAGCACTCTGAACCACATTGTCAGGAACAGCTTCTCTATGCTGCCACCATCCTGGAACGTGGTGCAGCTGTCACCATTTTGGAGCCTCACGTGGCCTCTGCTGCTATTCCGGAACATGGTGCTCTGTGGCTTTCTCCTCAAAGCAAAGCTTTTCACTTGTGCAGTTCTGAGGCTGCAAAATGTGCTGCTTGTTATGCCCTAAAATTGTCTTTTATATTTTCCTATTCCTTCTCAACAATAGAGATCTCAGCTATACCTCTATAGTCCATATCTTTACTGGAGCTTTTTTCCTGAACAACTCACAACACTTCAAATCACCCTGCTGGACTCTTTGCTCTATTCACAATAGAAATCTGGCTAAAAGCCCCCAACAATAGCCATGCCACTGCCTCAACATTAGGTTGCTTTGAAATTTCTTCTGCCAGATTAATCAGTCCACTACTCTTAATCTCAGTCTCAGGCAAGAACACAAGAAAAATGCAGGCAAACTTTTTGCCAAGCCATAACATACATCATGTGGAGTCCAGCAACCAATGCAGTCCTTCTTCCCAGCAGAAACCTCCAGAGTCTTCTCTTTACTGGCAGGCTTTCTGTCAGCCTTCTCATCTCCTGAGCTCTACCAGAATCTCCCATCCAAAAGAACCTAAGGTGTTCTAGCTCTGCTCCTTAGGTGACATCTCTGAACCTTTCTGAACTCTTCCCACAGCCATTCCCAAAGGCTCTTGAACCACATGGTCAGGTATAGTCACAGCAACCATCCCACTCTCAGTACCAAATTCTGTCTCAGCTACTTTTCTCTCATTGCTGAGACAAAATACCTGATGTCCAAAATGAAGGAAGGAAAGATTTATCCAGCTTACAATTTGTGGAGGTTTCATACTCAGCTGGCTCCAAAGCAAGGTAGTGTGCTCGAGGGGCAACCATTCATAGTAGCTGCAGCAAACACCAAAAGCCATGTGAGTAAAAAGGGTGAAAAGGAAAAGCACATCTCCTTCCCTCCCTTATACTGTAACCTGGCTCCCTGCCCCTGGGCGGGTGCAGCACTCTCACCACCAGGCCCAGTGCTGGACAGCAAACCAACCACAAACGGAAGACTCAGCCACCTTCGAAAGGCCCAATCACTGTGGAGGAGGGAATTTAAACACAACCATAGCAGTCAGTTATTTTTTTCTTGCTCTATAGAAATGCCTAATGAATAAAATGTGGCAAGTCAGTTAAAGATGATCTCTTCTGTGCGTTTTATATGGATGAGTAGTTAGTCAACCCTTGCCAACAAATAAATAAATGATAGATAAAATAAAGTCTTGGTAAGTGCAAATAGAAATAAGAAAGAGAAAATGGAGCCACACATTAGGTTAGTACTATAATACTACCGTGTAAAATTACAGCTGCTCTCCAAATTGTAATGGGGCTACATGCCAATAAACTCATCAGAAGCTGAAAATATCACAATCCAAAAATTCATTTAACAAACCTAACCCATCATAGCTCAGTCTATCCTACATTACGTGTGTTCAGAATATTAACACTAGCATACAGTTGGGTGAAATCCTCTAACACAAAGCCTTTTATTATAAAGCTTCAAATAATAGTAACAATAACAAGAATAAAGCTTTGAATATCTTATGTAATGTAAGTACTGCCCTGAAAGAGACAAACAGATTTTTTGTGTGGGTACGTGCTGGCGCCATCATACAGCTGAAAACACTTTGAGTTGGACCATCGTCAGTTGGGGCCATCGGTATAGTACAACAATTTTATAGGGCTGTGTCAAATATATTGGGGAGTAAGGCAAATATGCACACTTACAATTGGTGGCCTATAAATTTGGCCCTAACTTTTCTAAATTAAAATTAGAAACTACCAGTGAATATTTTGTCCAAAAACAAACCCCTCATGAACAGATGACAAAAAATGAAAATTCAAGTCAGTGTGAGCCTTATTAACATTAAACATCCTTTTCTGTTTATTTTTTCTTGCTGGGAGCTGAACTCAGGGCCTCATGTATGCTAGGCAAGAGCTCTACCACCAAACCCTAACCCTGCACTCCGAACAACCCCTCTTTAAGTGAAACACATTATTAGATTAGTGATTACAAGGGCTTTTAACAATAATGTTCCCTAAAATGGAAAACATTTCAGGAACCAACAGCAATGGTAAAGACAAAAGGCTTTAAAAATAAAGCCCTAGGATTATGTTATGATTGCTTCTCCTCTCCCTGTAGCCAGCAGGTGACTTTATTTCCCATCACTCACTCACTTTCTGAATTGTCCTTGTCATGTGGTCAGCTGCCCCAGTGGACCCATTGGCCCTCTGACCCGTCCTGCCCCTGGAAGGAAGCCCCTCCCATGTCAGACCTCTTGTTCTTTAGGTAACTTCTTACTTCAGGTCGAGCTGCTCCAAAGCAAGCTTGGTTCCTGCCATGGTATCTCTCTCCCCCGCCATGGTGCAAACATATGGGAATCCCTGGCTATTTGCATACAAGTCTGAATTTGGTAAGCCTGGAAAAGCTGACCTTGTTATCCTCAGTCTTTTAGTGACTTTCAAGTTTCCATAGCTTTGTACAAGAAGGTTGGCATTCTGAGGGTGACAGATTAAGCCTGAAGAACTTCAACTAGCAATCTCATACCCAATATTTTTAAAAGCTTCATAAACCCCTAACCCATACAAAAATGCAATCTATTATTGCCATTCCTGATTGAAAATGTTAGTAATATTTTTCTATTTTTGTATTTTTATTTTATTAAAAAATACACTTTTATAACCAAATAATAAGAGAAAAGCAACAGTTATTACACTGTGTAACATTATCTCCAAAGTAGTTACTCAGTACAAGTCATAAGCCAATAAGATTCTTACAAAAAAGAAACAAACAGCACAAACTTACTTTTCAATGTACTAAGCTAAACTTTTAGTATAAATGAAACAAATTAGCATATATATTAAAATATTTTAAAGCAACAGAATATATAATTTGGGGAAGCATTTGGACTTCTCCCTGCTTCCTATTTATCCTTCTATTTTGCCATCTGCTTGTGTGTATATTTACATATACCAATATGTATATAGTATACCTCATATAAGAGAAACCATGTGATATTTAAGCATTGTTTGACTTATTTAACATTATGTTCTCAAGGAGCAGCCATTTACCTACTGTCTTGGCTACTTTTCTCTTGTTAGGACAAAATACCAAACACCCAAAATGAAGGAAGGAAAGGTTTATTTAGCTCACTGTTTGTGGAGGTTTCAGTCCATAATCAGCTGGCTCCAAGGCAGGGTGGCATGGCACAGGGGCATCACTTCAAGGCAGCATCCAGCAAAAGCAGCCAGAGAAAAACAGGAGAACAGGCCTTTTCTCCTCCCTTATATTGTAAGCAGGCCACCCCTGACCAGGGCAGGTGTAGCACTCATTTTACCTCTGTGCCCTCCTCTTGCACAGGCTGAGGATGTTTACATAGTAAGGATCCTAGCTCTCTACTGAGTCTGTTAGTTAAATTTCAAAACTTCTCAAGTTGACATAATGTATCAATCATAACACCTACAAATGCCTCAAGTTTTTCTTTTTTATGGCAATGTGGTATTCCATTGCATAAAATACTACTTTTCCCTTATCCATTCATCTGTTGCTAGATATATACTTTGTTTCCAAGACTTAACTATTTTAAGTTGTGCTACTATAAACATGGATGTGCATTTATCCCTGTAATATGATGATTTAACTCTTTTGGGAAGATACCTAGGAGGAAGACAGTTGGTTCAAATATAATTTATCCTTTCCACTTTTTGAGAAGTCTCCACACTGATTGCCATAGTGTTGGTACTAGTCTACATTCACACCGACAATGTAGTGGAGTTCTTTTCTCCCCACATCCTCACCATCATTTGTTATTTTTTAGATTTTTTGATGATAGCCATCCTTTCTGGAGTAAGATGTTATCTCAATGTAGTTTTAATTTCTATTTCTCTGATGCCCAGTGATGATGAACATTTTTTATGTATTTGTGAACCATTTGTTCTATGAAGTATCTATTTGTTTCAGTTGCTAATTTTTGACTGGGTCTTTTATTGGGGAGGTCTAATTTTTTTTGAGTACTTTCTACATTCTTGATGTGAGTTCTCTATCCTAGGAATAGTTGGCAAAAATGTTTTCCTATTCTGTAGGTTGTCTCTGAAACTGTTTAATAATATGGAATCCAAGATGTGCTAAGTATGCACTGCAGAAATCACTCTCTGGTAATTTACGTTCTGGCCATCCTGGTCACATCCTAACACCGTTCCCTTTCCCACAGGCAACCCTCCTGCCACCGGCACGGGGACTTTGCTGATAACCCTGGAAGACGTGAATGACAACGCTCCCTTCATCTACCCCACAGTAGCTGAAGTCTGCGATGATGCCAAAAACCTCAGTGTGGTCATCTTGGGAGCCTCAGACAAGGACCTCCACCCAAACACGGATCCCTTCAAATTCGAAATTCATAAACAAACCGTCCCTGATAAAGTCTGGAAGATCACCAAGATCAACAGTAAGTCTGGGCCAAACGTTCTACCTTTCATCTCCACTTTGAACTTCATTTCTCTTCCCCAAAACCCTCTTTCTCTCCCACTCTTCCATGTGTTCCCGCATTGTTTAGGCTATTTGCACACTGGAAACTACTGAGAGCTTCTCTGCTAGCAAATATAGTCTGTAGAAATGCTGAATATCTGTTTCTTGTCAGTGCAAACTATACGCCCTCCAGTACCCACCCTCATGATGCCCTCTGTGCCGCACACTTGATGTCATATGGTTAGACCGCAGCCTTCTCCTGATTCATACGTAGTCTCTGCACTTCTGCCACACTGGAGTGTCCAGCCGCGAGGTGGTGATTCTTTGGTCTTTCTCTTCACTTCTTATTTTAATTAAACTCCACAGGTTCTGTCTTTGTTCCTGGCTTGCTCGAAACATTGACCAACCAGCCCAGCCTTCAGCCCTCGACATCCAAGCTCACTGCTTCTCCCCAGGGGACTGGCTCTGCTGTCTCCTGTCTCCGAGCAGAGATCTGAATACAGTAGGCTTTAGTCAGTACCTTGGAGAGCTCTTCCAAGGTTTACCAGCTCCATGAAAGACGGAAGCATACTGGTGTGTGGGCATTTGAAACGCCAGTCTTCCACGTATGTAGCAGGCCTCCCCAGACTTAACCTTCTCTCTATGACGACCTTGGCTGTCACTAAAGACTGTGACATTCTTCTTCCATGTGTCTGTGCTCTCATTTATGAGACTTTTTTCCCATTACTGAGAATTGAACCCAGGACCTTCACACTTAGCTACATCCCCAGCCCTTTTTAATTTCTTTGGTTTTGTTTTCTTTTTTGCTTGCTTTCTTTTTTTGACACAGGGTTTAATTAAGCCACTTAGTTGCCCAGGCTGGGCTCCAACTTGCCATCCTACTGCCTCAGCCTCCCCGAGTGCTGGGACTATAGGCATGCGCCACCAGCAGGGCTTCATTTATGAAACTTGCCAAGCAATGTCTCTCTCCCAGTCTTTCCTCTTAGGGAAGTGGAATTCAAACTTGGACCCACCTCTCCCGGTCTCTGCCTTATGAACTCTGAAGTATTCCTGTATCCAAAGCACTGCTCCACTCTCCTGGCAGCTGAGCTGAGTTCACCTTGTCATTTAGAAAAGCAAAACAAAACAAATCCAAAATCTCACCGGTTAGCACATCAGACAGCCTTGATCCTCCGGATGACTTGATTTGACTCTCACCTGTCAGTTTCACTGTCACATCCCTGGCGGGATTTCTGAAGGGGACAGGGACTGCTCCCTTTATTACATTTTGAAGAAATCTTACACGTTGCACACAAAATCCTCTATTAAGAAGTCTTGTGCCTGTTGTTGCTGGTCTACCTTCTGTGCATTTATTTTTTCTGGGTACCAGGAATCAAACTCAGGACCTTGCACTTGCCAGGCAGGGGCTTGTGCCACTGAGCTATATCCCTGGCTCTATCTCATACCTTACAAGTACTTTTCATATGATCGATTCTGTTTGCCTATTTGTCTATTTGATTGTTTTTTGAAGAATGAACTCTTTACACAGATCGTTTTTAATTACGGTAGCTCTTCTCTGGGCCAAGGGGCTTTATGGTTTCCTTGTTGGTTTCTATGGCTGTAAGATGTGAACAATCATCACTATTCCTTCCGAGTGAAATGTCACCATCCAAGAGTCTCTCCTGGAGAAGGGAAGGCAGGAACTGTCCCTCGAGTTAGTCTGCAGTCCTACAAGGCAGCCATCACACTGGTCCCCTCCTGGTGAGGAAGGTACTCCTCAGTTTCCATGTCTTCAGAATCATTCTCCCTCCTGGTATAGACAAATGGCTTCTAAATTCTCTCTATTGTGCCAATCTTTTCCCCAGATGGAAGATGTTTAAAAGGCCAGTAGCAGCCATGGTGGCACATGCCCATTAATGCCAGCCAGAACTCCCAGCTGCTGAGGCAGGAGAATCACAAATTCAAGGCCAGCCTGGGCTGTACTGTCAGTTTAAGGCCAGCCTGAACTTTGTAGTGAGACCCTGTTTCAAAAAAAAAAAATCCCCAGGCATCTGAGTGTCTGCAAGGAGCCTAACTCAAGGCCCAGGAAGACAAGGGGAGTACATCTGGGCCCCACCAGGTGGCCAGGGTAACAGGTGGTCCCACTGCACATGGGGTTAGGGAACTGGGGGGAAGCTTAAAGACACAACTTCTGCATTGTGAATTCTCCCCTAGATGGGGGCACAGGTTAATGATCCAACCAAAACACAGTTCATAGAGCTCATCTCGGCCACAAAACACAGGGGTCTGTCTATGCAGGTTAGGACTGGCGGCTTTTCACATTCACTCTCCAAATGTTGAAAGTGCTCTCTGTAGGTGGAGTACGTTGGAGAAGGAGTTCTCACTACTTCCTGACTTTCATGACAGTGGGTCCCCTGGAAACTGATCCTAACAGAGCAGAACCACAGAGCAGAGGTGCGCTGGTGGACACAACCTGTTTCTGCCCTGTCCCACACAGGAGCCACCAGCTGCAAGTGGCCCTGGACACCAGAAACATGGCTTCCGCCACCCAGGAACTGAATCGCTGTTTTTACTCACCGTTAATTAATTTAAATTCTAACCGTCCCCGACTGTAAATTAAAATGCAGGGCCCTTGATGTGCGGTTTTGGTTGCTAGGACCTCGCGGTTTTCCCGGACTCTGTCTTCCTGTCTCATGGGGAACTTGTCTTTCAGATACGCACGCCCTGGTAAGCCTGCTGCAGAATCTGAACAAAGCGAACTACAACCTGCCCATCATGGTGACAGATTCAGGGAAACCGCCCATGACGAACGTCACAGACCTCAGGGTGCAGGTGTGCTCCTGCAAGAACTCCAGAGTGGACTGCAACGCGGCGGGCGGCCTGCGCTTCAGCGCCACCTCGCTCTTGCTCCTCACGCTCCTCAGCTTAGTGTGTGAGTTGCCCTAACCCCGGCATGGGTGCGAGCGTTAAAGTGAATGGCACTGAGGTCACAGACCCATTCTGGTTCCGAGAAAATCGCTCCCTCAGGAAACGTTCGTCTGTAGTTTTTATGCGGGTACAGGAGAAAATCTCACACGTGAAAGTGCTCCAGCTAATGTTGAAAGGCTTTTTAAGCGCCCCCTGCTGGGCCCTCAGGGGACCCAACCAAAGCACTCTGCCCTCCGGCAAACCGGGAGACAGTAGCAGAATCCCACCGAGCCCCTGGACTGGAGCTCATAAAAACGTGCCTGGATCAGTGACCTGGCCTCCCACAGGGCTCTTTCTGCATTGTGCAAAATAGTCTTTTACAAGGTTAAAGTCGATATTATGCCTTTCCAGAACAGTCATAAGTATTCACAAATGGAGTCTGAGCTATAAGAAAAGATAAATTAGCCAGGCATGGTGACGCACATCTGTAATCCCAGATCCCTGGGAGGCTGAGGCAGGAGGATCGGAAGTTTGACCTCAGCCTTGCTAAGTTGACTTAGCAAGACCCTGTGTCGTTTTTTTAAGGTGTGTTTTAAAAGGCTGGGGATGCAGCTCAATGGGAAGACCCTGGGTTCCACCCCCAGCACCTTACCAAGAAAAAAGAGATAAATTTATCATTCATACTTTTTCACTAACTGATAGTACTTTTATATAATGAAGTATTTAAACAGATGAATTATTACACTGAGTAATATAAATGTAAGCATAAGATGAGTAAGTACTTGTCAGTATTTTCCACGTTTGCAGTAATAATCCAATTTTAACCTTAGCAATGTTAGCTCCTGCCAACCAAAGGACCATGGGGCCTTGGTCTTTGCTTTGGGAAATGCTTGCTGCAATTTTAAATTCAGGAGTTGACAGAAAGAGAGGACAAAGGCATTATAACCTAGTGACAGCAGTCAGTGGGTCAACGGAGATCACACATTTCAAGGTCAGACGCCCTCTGGGTATAAAGCTCCCTGGATGGAGCAGACAGCTGTGTGAAGACCACAGAGGGGAAGCCCAGCTGTGTCTCACCGTCTCTGCTCATTTCTACATCATCCCATGAGGACAAGTCACCTCCCCACCAACCCGCCTCTCCACTCAAGTACTCTGATGACCACGCCCGCCTTCACCAACACCATCACCCCATGGCTCCACACCGTGCAGCAGCAAAGCCCAGTGGGTGCCCACACCCGAGGCCTGCACCTCCCGTGCCGCCCATTCCCACTGCAGCCCCTCTGCCTCCCCTGGCCTTGGTTCCTAGCTCCACGCCTGCATGAGAACTTAGGGAAGGGCAGTAGAAATCGAGAGGCCTCTCCCCATCGGGAACCCCCCTTCACCTTCTCCTGTCAGCCACAGAGCGTGAAGGCGTAGAGATTGTGAGGAAATAACCAAACCCTACAAGTGTGGACATAGGGTTACGAGCAGGGACGAGCAGGGACACTTGATGCTGGCAGATCCCCAGCCCAGGATTCCTGAAGTCTGCACAGCTCTTTGTGAGCAGGAGCTGCCTGCTGCTGGCTCCCCTGGCTGATTTGCTAAGTCATCACCATAGACAGGAGGTCACCTCTTACCTAGCAGCTGGGGGACAAGAGTGTGTCTCAACTCTGGCTGCACAGGAGTCCACTGGGGGGGGCTTCTAAGTACATATCCACCTACTGGCCCCTCAGCTGCTCCAGTGGAAGCCCTGGGGTGTCACCCGGGCATTGGCCCGTTTTAAAGGCCCACCAGGTGACTTGAAGGCACTAGACAGTTGAGGTCACCCTAGTGAGTGATCTCTCTGGAGCAGAGGCTCCTGGACTTTCTGACAGCAACCCCTGACCTGCTCCCCACCCCGAACACATGCTGGGTCCCCCAGTTTACTGTTCCATGGGACAAGGGAAGGAAGGTGCACTGAAGAATATGGATGTGGAAACACTTAATACACTCGGTACCCAGAAAGCTCAAGTCCGGGTGGGGGGCTGCAGGCCCAGCGTCAGTCAGTCATTACGGATGAAACAACAGGAAGAGTGTGAAGATTCCCATGGCATCAACCTCCCAAAAATGCATGTAAGAAGCGTAGAGGATTAATACCTGTATAAAATGGGAAGTGTTAAACTTCGCAACTAGAAAGTGATGGAGACAGAGTTAACTAACACTAAGTTTGGCAAAATTTAGGGGTGGAGGTATTTTCTGAACACCCTGAATTTAGAATTCTGACTCAGGCAGAGCCTTGGAAAGAGTTTTACAATCAGGGGGATGAGCTGGTACAACCTGTTTGCTGTTTCTTTAAAGCAGGGTCCACAAAGTTAAGCACACAGGCCAAATCTGGCCCACAACCCATTTTTATAAATAAAACTTTATTGGGACACAGCCATGCCCATCCCTTGACATGCTGTCCAGTTGTTCTCTGCTGTGGTGGCAGAGGTGGGCACTTGGAACAGACACTACATGATGTGCCAAGCTGAAAATATTTACTATCTTCCCCTCCTTGGAAAAATTTGGCCAGCCCTTGCTTTAAAGCATTGTCTGTACAACTAGTGGTTGAAAGAGCAGACCCCATCAGACAGCAGGGGGAGGGGAGAGGGCTTTCTCTTCTCCCCAGATGATATTCAGACATGAGGGACCCACATGACCAGATTCCCTGGTGTCTGTGGCTTTCTTCTATATTGGTCTGTGGTTTGATCCCACTTTATAGGTGAGAAAACCGATGCTCAGAAAGCTCTCCAGGTCGGTCAGCAGGGAAGCCAGCTTTCACACCAGATCGCCTCCTGTATGGAAATAAATGAGAAAACATTCGCATTTATTGTGGTACTGGAGGCGGCTTTACTGCAGCTGAGAACTGAACGGCGGGATCTGCCCATCCTTCTTTGACATCTAAAAATAAAGGGAATAAAACTAATGGCACTGAGAGTAATCAAAAATGTAAATGGAATTATTGTTACTGTCAATTCAGCTGTGTAAATTACGCGCTGATGGCATTAAGGGCTGCATAATTCTTCCCTCAGTGCCCACCCGGTGCAACAAACCGTGCCTTATTAAACCGCAACCATAGCTTCCCAGCCTGGCTCTGGGCAGCTCAGTGCAGACGAGTCTTAGGAAGAGACTGTTCTGACCGCTGCTTTAGGCTTAATGAATCGGAAATAGCAGGAATAGAAAAGGAAGATCAAGTGAACAGTTTTAACAAGAACAAAATTAAATGTCTCTATTTTGGGGGTATGGTGGGGCTCTACTACAGAAGAGTCTCCATCATGATAGAAATTAAAGAGGCTACTGAGATGAGGCAAAGACAGCCACTAAACTATTTTTATTTTATTTTGTGAAGGTATTAATTGCATACCCGACCTGCCAGTGTGAGGGCCCACTGTGATGGATTTTGGTGACAGCACACGTCATGCTGCCACAGCCCCAACCCTGAGAGCCCCTGAGCTCCTGATCCTCCCCCCACTCAAGCCCCACACTGGTCTGCTCCCACTATGATGCTTTTGCCCTTTCTAGGGTATTCCTAGGCTTGGTTCCTTTTTACTGCGTGTTCCTTTACATTGTGGGGAGAGACCCTAAGCAGAATGGGCTGTCCCCTTAGCTGCAGGTGGCTCTGAGTGTGCTTTGCAGAGGAGCTATGGTCCCTAATGCAATATGACTCTGTGGACAATGACAGTTGACCCTTGAGGGATTTCCACGTGCCATGCACATGCAAGCTCAGAGCTTTGCATAAATTGTATAGATTACCTCATGTAATCACCCCAGCAGCTCCAGGAGGTGGATCATTTACATTATAGCTTAAATTGACTTAAAGCAGGAATCAGAGATTCTAATTTGAAAACAAAGGTCTAGAGACTCATTTAGGGGATTTTATTCAGTCCAATTTTTTAACCCATTGTCCCCTCAGGGACAGTTGGAAATGTCTAGAAATCCTTTTCATTCTCATAATCAAGAGGAGGCTACCAGTGGCATCTAGTGGATAGTGGCCAGGGATGCGACTGGGTGTCCTCCTGTGCACAGAGGTCATCCAGCTGCAAATGTCCTGGTACAGACACCAAGGATCCTTGCACTGGTCTCTAGCAAAAAATAGGCATTGGAAGCACTGACTAAAAATATAGACAAAGATATAGACATATAAAGCATTGCAGCACCCTGAACATAAATGGCTCTTGACATTTAAAAAATAAAAAGGACACTTACTGAACTTGACCTAAGAAAGCATCTGAAAGAAAGCTCTTCAGCAGTACTCCGAATTTGACAACTGTCTTGCCAGTTGGCTAATGAGATCCAATGGCCGTGACGCGGAAAGTACAGCCTCAGCACACAGCAGTGCTAAGTGGCCCAGTGCCAGCCCCAGGGCTGGGCCTGCTGGGTGGCAGCACGGCTGGCTCAGCCCCACCAGGACAGACAAAGGCCAGCTGAGCAAGACCCATGACTCCCTCCTCCATCTGCCTCTCGATGGCACTAGGTTGTCCCTCACCAAAGCCCAAGAGTGAAGAGTCGGCAGCTGTGAGAGGGAGAGAGAGAGTCTGTCGATGGTGAGATCCGTGCCCCGGGCTGGAACTCAGCACTTTTCTTTGTGAGAACTGTACAGATGCTGAAGCACTTATCAAGGAGTGGGTAGCAAAAATTGCTCTGCTGTGAGTGCAGTGTTGCACACCTGTAACCCCAGTTCCCTGGGGGCTGAGGCAGGAGGGTCACAAATTTGAGGCCAGTCTGGGCAACTCTGCGAAAGCCTGTCCCAAAATAAAATTTAAAAGGGGGTGTGAGACACTTACCCAGTATGCAGGTGGCCCTGAGTTCAAACCCAAACAAAACAAAACAAAACACAAAACAACACAGACAAACCTCCTCCCCAACCTAACCCTACCCTGCTGACCCAGCTTAACGGAACAGGTCACAGTGTTCTCACTGAGCGGCCCTCCCACTGGCCTGCGGGAGGAGCCATGTGCAGGACGTGGAGTACAGCGCTCTTAAATCACCCTACTCGGGCGTCATTCTGACTTCACTGTTTGAGCGATCTGGTCTTCTAGCCTGCAGTCCTCAGCACACGATGCCTTGTTTCCTCTTGGGAGCACAGAGCCTCCCACCTATGAGGCCCCCAAAGATGTCCTCATCCCTGGAACTGGCAAACATGTCACCTTACCCAGTAAAAGAGGCTGTGCGAGTGTGATGAAGTTAGAAGTTGGGAAGACAGAAGAGGCAACATCACTGACTTTGAAGATGGAGGAAAGGGCCACATTCTAAGGAATATAGGTGGCCTTTTAGCAGCCGAGAAAGGAAAGGAAGTAGATTCTTTCCTGGAGCTTCTAGATGGAACACAGACCTGTTCATACTTTTAGCGCCATGATTATGACTCATTTCAGACCAGTGACCTGCAGTCCTATAAAAGAATTTATGTGTTTTGTTTCAAGCCACTATATTTGTGGCAGCTAGGCATAGCAGCAAAAGGTAACTAACGTACGTTTGAAGAACGACCAATGTATCTCTTGCTGTGTGACTATACATAGATAGATAGATAGATAGATAGATAGTCATATATATCTATATATATGACAGTCATCAATCTCTGAGCCGCAGAATCAGCTCATCCATCACTTAGCACATCTTTACTAATGCACATGATATAAGGCTCACTGTAGCAACACTAGTAGCTGCTATTGGTCTCAGAGGCGATGTTTGGCATCTGTAGCCATCATTAGCACTTGCAGAAACCAGCTTTCTGGTGGAAGTGGATGGAGCCCAGGGCTAAGCACAATTCCTACCACTGAGCTGCAGCCTTAGCCCCAAGTCCAACTTCCTAAGACTAAACCAGCAGGGCTACTTAATTCTGTCTTCAAATGTCAGGCTAGATGGGGGGGGGGGCGTCTGATGTTTGCTATAGTTTGTCAGTCATTTATCCAGGGTTTAGCCAAAATGTTTTGAATTGAGCTGTGACATTCCTGACCTAACTCTGAGCCTCCTCCATGCAGGTCTGTGAAAACTCCTGACATCTGAAGCTTGACTCCCAAGTTTCCATAGCAACGGGGAGAAAAAGAAAATTCTATCCAAATCTGAAGATTGCCGTTTACAGCTATTGAACTTCACAACTAGGCCTCAATTGTTCCAATTTTCATTTTCTTTGCAGTTTCACTTAGTCTGTACTTCACCATTTTGAGAACATCTTCTTTCCTTCTTTGAGTAATGGAACCTTCCAAATTTTGGCTGAATGTTTAACGATCATGACATATAACTTGACCTTCTGGGGGCAGGAACAATGACTACTTTTCCGATGTGTTGACATGTTGCTAGCCATGCTGCACACATCCAGCTGTGTCTGTGGGTTCGTATTTGTATATGTATGAGTATCTGTATGTGTATATACACGGTATTTATATAGAAAGACTATACAGGAGAAGCCTAGTTTTGATATGTTGTTCTTCCTCGAAAGGTTAAGCAGGGAGGGCTAGAAACTAAGACACCTGAACCCTCGAGGACCTCAGCCAAAAGCTCAGCACAAGACAGGCCACAGAGCGGTCACTTTCACCATGACGCTACATCTCCATCAGCCCCTTCAGTCTGAGCGCTGAATGCTGACCAACCAGCCAGGCAGGTCCGCAGAGAGGGAGGGCAAAGAAAGAAGTCTTTTGTCCTTAGTATGAGGACTGCCACCAATTCCCATTGTCACCAACTTCCGTGATCCTTAGCCAAAGCAGTGAGCCGCAGGGCAGGAGATCGTGCCAACAAATGCCAAGAAAAGGGCTGAACTATTCTTTCATGGGCATCCATCTGCATTTGTATGCACCCTGAATCCAGAGTCCCACTGGTTCTTACGGCAACACGGATCATGGTAGAAAATCTCTCCCTCCTCAGTATACGCAGAGTTGCAGGTGTCCGCTTGGAGGTCAAAGGTACACAGGAAGAAGCCAGCAGGTACCATCTTGTATACACATATATACCCACATGTATAGACATACATTTATGCACATACCCACTGTTCGTTTCATATATACAGGCATAAAATAGAGTAAATACAGGTAGTTTTAAAAGTACCCTTTTGTGTGAATCCACTACCGTTGTTTGCAAACCTGACAATAAAAGATGTTCATGATGTTTGACAAGTAACTGATTTTCATTCTGTGAGCATGTAAAAGTGAGAGGAAAGTTAGTGCTCGTACTAAGATTATCTTCTTGTTGATAAACCGTACGTGACCATCAAAGCTCACACCAAATTTTTTCTATCAAATAAAACTAGTGACAGCCTGTGGCTTTTTATTAGCGCTCACCACAAACTAGGGTAAGGTAAGTGTCTTAGCATATTTTAATGCAGTTGCTTACTAAAGGTTTTAACCACACACGCACATGCACGCGCGCGCGTGCACACACACGCTTTCTTATGCAATCTATGTTTGCCCCTGTGCTTTTCAGTTCGCCTTCTGTAGGAAGTAGAAATCACCTGTTGTCTTTGTTGTAATGGAATTATGCAGCTAGAGCTCCATATATTGTATTTGTTTCAATAGTAAATCTTTTTGGAACATATAGAATGCAGAGATTTTTTTTCCATTGAAATAAATGGGTATTGGTGGTTAAAACTGCTGGACAGTAGCCTTTCTCTGATTTCCCTGTTGTGTCTAAAGTCACTGATGCAGGAGTTCACATGTGTGAACCATCGGGGGTCCCCCGCACATCACCATTAGGTGAGCCAGAAGCACGGGATGGGAGCTGGGCTAGGCTTGTCTTGTTCACCTTAATGACACAATCTAAGCCATCGCAGTAGCTGTAAAGTTGACTCCACACTCGTAGACCCCCCGGGGCACATCCTCCCTTTTATCACCACGCTAAGCACAGTCGTGTGTCCATAGTGCCAAGACATGGGATCTACTCTTGACCAAGTCTTGTTTAGGAAGGAGACGCCGCAGCTTGCACCAGCAGGGTCATCTCCCATCCGTGTGTGGCCCCCACAAGGCCAAGGAGTCTAAGCCTGCACTACGACCCACACAAGATTCCCGCCTCTGGCCCTCAGGACGTGACCACGTGCCTGCCTGATGCACCTCCTTGCGCCCCTCCTGCGAGGCGAGAGGAGAATGCACAGCCTTGAACAGGCCAAGAAGCAGCCTCGGACGGCCAATGGGTGGGCAGCCTGATCATACTACCTAATCCAAAAGCTGAGCCCCAGCAAGAGCTCGAGCCGTCTGCAGGAGACATGCAGGTGCTGAACGACCCCTGCACTGAAGAAACAAGGGCGAGACTGCTGTCCTCTCAAGCCAGTGGGCTGTCGTGCACTATGCAGGGCAAACCCGGAACCTCGTTTAGCCTAGAACACGGGACAGGAGGAGTAGACTGTGCCCAGCATTAATAAGTAGAGGCTGCCTCGGCTTCCCTTATCAAGACACGGATGTGTGTCCTAATCTTTTCCAAAACATCCAAACAAAAATAGACCAATTCACAGAAGCTACACTATTAGCACTTGCGGAATCCTAGGATGATTTAACCCTTGTTAGAATACGTTACATTGTTTACTGAGGCAAAAGTAGAATCCAGACATTATTGCCAAGTATTTGAGTCCAAGTTTTTAATAAAAAAAAAAGTCAAGCAAAAACCAGAAACTACTTTCCCGCATTACTGAGCACACTAGGGGTGTAGCTCAGTGGTACAGCACTTGCCTAGCATTTGAGATGCCCCAGACTCAAGCATGGCCCCACAAAAAATCAATTACTGAGGACTAGACTGAACAGCCGCCACCTTCACTGCTTCTTTTATTAACACATCAACCACCTTCACTGATCAAAAAGTACATTTTCTCACCATCGTACCTAGGATACCTTAATTGTATCAGATCATTTTTTAATGATATGTAAATGTTCGCTAATTGTGATGAAGGTTACTTTCCATCCCGCCTTCTATCTTTCAGTGGGCATCTTTTCAGGCAGACGCACCCGTTGTGCCCTTGGCCAACACCAGTAGACCTGAGCATCAAAGCAAAATAAAACCAGCTAAGTTTCCTAGCAGGTATCAAATAAGGCTTTGATGCTCACAGAACAGTGTGAGCATTTTTTGTTAACTCATTCTAGACTTTCAAAATGTCATTTTAAACAGTCCGGTAAGTGGCATGATCACCCACCCTTGAACTTATGCAGTAGATCAGATCTCATTTCAGCCAAAACAAATGCATCGGGGTCTTGGCTCGAGATGCGACAGTAAAACACCTTTAAGGGAGTCTGTTCGATGCTGGCTGTGGTGCAATTCTAGCCGCAGCATCATGATACCAAAAAAGTCCTGGCTGGGGACAGAGCTCAGCAGCACGAGTGCCTGCCTGACGAGCACAAGGTCCTGAGTTTGATTCCCAGTTCCAAAAAAAGTCCTAACACCAAAATGGCTAGTGCTCTTTGACTGCTTTTTATACCCCTCACTACACAAAATCCTTTAACATATCAGCTCATGGAATCCTTCCAACGGCACCTGGGACAAGCACCATTATCTTCAGCGTATGGACAAAGAGAAAGTTCAAATGCTTGCCCAAGGTAAGTGGGAGCCAGACCCCAAAGCCAGGCCCCCTGGTTCCAGAGTTCGTGTACTTTCTACCATGTACCAGTAATGTACTCAACTTGGCCGCAAAACCAGACAAAGTGCTTCATAACTGCTCCTCTAAAGCAATGAATAGTTCTTTTACTGTATCAAATTTGCTTCCCTTCCTACATTTTCTCTTACTAATGGGTGAGCCCAGGTACTGCAAACTTCCACAGCTGTGACCGTGCTCAATAAAAGCTTAAAATAGACATGTAAAGACAAAGGAAAATGGTGAAAATAGAAGCATGCAAGATAATTTCTAATTAAATGCTATAAATTAGACCTAAATCTAGAGCTGGGGACGATGGTGCGCACACCCATAATCCCAACACTTGTGAGGCTGAGCCAGAAGGATCTCTGTGAACTTCAAGCCAGCCTAGGTTACATAGCAAGTGCAAGGGCAGCCTGGACTACATAGCAAGACCCTGTTTCCAAAAATCTAAATAAATAAATCTACAAGTAGAAATCATTTAGGTAACACTAAGCAGGCAGAAAAGTCTCATACCACATCACTATCACATCTACTGTGGGGGGCTGGCTAAACTCGACCAGCCATGGAACCACTCTGTGACTCCCTAAATCCTCCCTGGCTGTCGAGGTGGGGGCCCAGCAGGGGGTGTAAGACTGCAGCTGTGCAGCCTGGAGAGAGCCTGGTGGAACGCATAGGCTGGAAACTGGCTGCCTCTAAAGCTTTCCTGTAGGGACTAATAAAGTCCCTCTGGATCTGCAATGTACACACAGAGGAGTAAGAGCTGGAGATGGAGGCGGGGCTGCATGGAAAAGAACGAATGTCAGGCCCGAGTCTCCCCTGCAGCATGGCAAAAAGTTATTTTATCCGCGAGATAAAAATTTTCTGAAATTTTAAGTACACTTTATCATAGATACTGAAAAGAGATAAAAATGTATCATTTTAAAATATTCGACAATTGCAGCTGTCAATCCTAGTGCCGAAGTGCTCCATCTCTGAGCAGAATTACCATAGCTGTGCTATGTAGCTGCAAAGACATTTGTAATTTATGTGTGAAACATGCAAATAAAGGTTCCCTGGGATTTCTCCCCATGTGTGCTTGGTCTCAGACCATCTTTAGAACAACAGAGTCCAAACAGTGAGAGAGTAGGGGGACGGTTTCTCAAGTCTTCCCAAGCAAGGTAACCCTGCAGGGATCTGGACCTTTCTGGAACTATCGCTTCACAGCTGGGCTCAGAGACAGGGGTTTTGACTGACGTTCCGTTTTCTCCACAAGTATTTTTCTTCTTAAAATACAATGCTATTATCTGAGAGTTATGGGAGTAAAACATTGGGTTTGGGGATCCCAGGCAGTTTGGAATGGCCACGAAAGGGTCAGAAGCCAGAGTCCCCCAGGCCACCAGATGGCTGAGGTCTCCCCGTGAGAATGCACTGTGACAGCCACATGGCCACCAGGCATCAGGGAAGCTCGGATCAGGGACCAGGTCGAGGCCTAGCAGTGCTGACACAGATGTGAGCAGGGAAAGAATGAATCTGAACCCCACTAAGGCCCCACCGTGATCACTGCTGCTCTGCTCAGGTCAGGCCCACACAAAAACCTCACCACACGTAGCCATAGGTACACACAAAGGCCTTTCGTACTCAAAGAAAGGAGTAGTCAGACGGCCCAGGGAGAGCCAAAGAACTATCGTAAAAGTATCCTGCTAAGATCAAGTAAAACCAAACTGTCCTGAAAGGGGAAAAGAGAATTACAATATGCAATTAAGCTAGAAAGATCCCCTCCTGAAATCTTGCTAAGAGTACGTGAGACAACCACAGCATTAAAACAGGGGTTAAAAATGAGGGCTGTTCACAGCTTAAGTTTAAAGGTTAATTACCAGTGTCTTACACAGGATACAGTGGTTTTGTTAATGAAACCATGTCCAGGTAAGTTCCGTGTGTCATGTCAGTCCCACAGGTGCCTCGGCCATGACCATAACTCAGTGAAGCTTTTGCATAAAGCAGCTGTTTAACAGATCTTTGTCTCCACACGAAGAAAGCCTGCCATCTTTCTCTTTGAGTGCAAAAAATAAGTAAGTAAAGCCTCCACGAAAAGTGTCAAGTTTGTTTTCTGTTTATGTTCTGAAAATGTCAATTAGGATTAAAAAAAAAAACCCTCAAGCCTCCTGCCAGAGACAAAAGAAAGGAAGGAAGAAACAAATGAATGAACTTTCTAAGTCCTTGCTGTCTTTGTACTCTCACATTTCAAGGTCATATTTCACTAAAAACGTGGATTCAGCTACCCAGATTTCAGTATCCAGGGATCAAGTTCCACAGTCAGAAGCCTAAGGCCCTGCTGGTCTTGGCTACACACTAAATGACTCTAGAGTTTTATGTAAACTCTTTATGAAATACCAAGTGCATCCGGGCGGCCAAAGCAGGAGAAGTGCCACAAGGTCAAGGCTGGTCTGGGTTACGCAGTGAGTTTAAGACCAACCTGTACTGCATAGGGAGACCCTGTCTCAACATAATAAAATAAAATAATAACAAGTAAGCCACAAATTTAGAATGATAATGCTTTACCAATTGTTATGGGTTGTAACTTCCTCCAAACAAGATTTGTTGATGTTCTAACCCTCAGGAGCTCAGAATATAACAGTATTTCAATATTTAAAACGAGATCTTATTGCAGTAAGGGTGAACCCTTAATCTAAAATGACTGGTATCTTTACAAAATGAGAGATACACAAAAGGAAAAAAGTCTGGGAAGACAGAAGCAGAGACTAGAGTGCTCTATCTACACCCTAAGGATGCCACACGTGGTGGCCACCACCAGAGGCTGGAGAGACAAGAAACAGGTCCTCCTTCATAAGAAACCAGTCCTGCTGATGCCACGAATTTAGGACTTCTGGCCTCCAGAGCTCCGAGAGGATGAATACCTGTTGTTTTGTCACCTTGTTTGTTACAGTGGCCCCAGAAAACTAATATACCAATCTTCGATCCCAACATTTGTAAAAAACGGCCATAGCAAAGATAAATTCTTGCTTGAAGAACGTGTGCACAGAACCGTAGGCAACGTCCCCACAGTCCCCCAGCCTCCGCCAGCAGCAGGCACTTGGCAATGGCTGGGAGACACCTTGGCAGTGACTAGGAGGGATGGAAAGGAGGGGATGCCACCAGCATGTGGCAGGTCAAGTACACGGTCGAGTACAACAGGAAGAAAAAATGTCTGGCCCCACATCCAGCAGCGCTGCTGTTGGGAACCCCTGCTCTCAGCTGAGGAAGCCCAGGAGAATTCTAGAGTGATAGAAAGAGAAAAATATATATTCAGAAAAGTCCTGCATCTCTTACTTCCTTAATCTGATGACCTTGCTGAAGTATAGCTCCTCTCTCCAGTTTCTAAAAATCGTAAAATAGTGCTAACTGTGGCAGAGGGGTCTTCTGGAGTTGAAGTTAAAATACACTTATGTTTCTATCAAGTAGTCAAAGTACTAACCAAATCCCAGTAAACAACCACCGGTAACTCTTTTTTAATTGCACACGTGGCATAGTAAGATCTCTCTGTCCAAAGAGTGGGTATGCTCTGGGGGTGCCCTGGGAGAGCTGTGGAAAGCAGTCAAGCCGAAGGCCTCCTCGGCCAAGTCTGGTCCAGCTGTGCTACAGAGACACCGGTGGACTTCAGCCTCCCTTGGGCAAAGCTCCAACCAAAGCTGACCCCCAAATACAGTCCTCGAAGACCTGTACATTGTGGATCGTGCCAGGCCTACAGTCAGGACATTCCCAGCCCGCGTTATGAGACCGGCTCCCAAGTCCACTTGTATGGCTGGAGCGTGGAGTCCCCTGCTAACAGTCCCACCTCCTCAAACACCCCAAGCCACTGGAGTACTGTGTTTCATTGCAAGGCAAGCATCCAGCCAAAGAAAACCAGACGTATTTATTTCATTAAGTCGCCGGAAGGGGTCAGAGGCACTCCGACTCCTTGACTACATTTCCGGTTTTGTCTCCCTTTCCGCCTCCAGAGGTATGAGGGGCGGGGCCGGACATGGAGGGGAGGGGCTATGTGATCGGGGGCGTGGCCTCGCCTCGGAACGGAAGTGTGCGTCCTCGCGGTCCTTCCGGTGCGCAGCGTGAACTACGACCCCCACAATGCCCTGCGGTCCCGCGAGCAGTGAGAGTCGTCACGAGAAGCGGCGGCTGGGGGCGTTGGCGCGGACAAACGGAAGCGTCGGTGACTGTCGGAGACTTCGCCGCCAAGCTGGGAACCGGGGAGATGGCCGAGACCGACCCTAAGACCATGCAGGACCTCACCTCGGTGGTAAGGGAGGCCCCCGCGGGCCCTAAGCGCGGAGGCCCCGCTACTGAGGTTTCGGGGCCCGGACCCTGGCGCCGGGCGTGGCCTCGCTGTGTGCGGTGACCCCGGCCCACCAGCCTCGGGTCCCTACGCCCCGGGACCCCCACCGCACCTGCCTCCTGCTCCCTGCACCTGGCGCCCCCACGCCGCGCAGAGCGCCCCGAGGCCCTGCTGCGTGCTTAGTGGCCCAAACTGGAAGGGACCTCACTGCCCATCAGTCTGGGGAGGCGTGTGGATCCCCGAGTACGACCCCGCTGGTTGGAAGCCGCACGGCTGCCTAGAGGCCACCCTGGGGCTGAAACCAGACTCCCACACTCCACAGGCCGGCTAGGGCTCCCGCCCTTATCCCAGAAGGGAATAATTTGGATCATTTCGGGATAATTTGGATTTTGCTCGCGTGTCTTGGGTTTTTTCTTAGGTGCAGACCCTCTTGCAGCAGATGCAAGATAAATTTCAGACTATGTCTGACCAGATCATTGGAAGAAATATCCTTTTTACTCTTAGCCTCTTACGGGCCTTGGAGCCTGTGAGCCAGGTAGTGGTGGAGTAAAGTAGGTGGTCTGCAGGTCAGCCTCAGCCGGGCGCCTAGAAATTTCTGTACTGAGCTTGCATCCACTGTGTTTCTGAGAAAGAGGCCAGGGAGGCATCTGAGCTCCACGAATTCTTGGCTCGGATAATCTACAGTCGGGGTATTAATAGGTCACAGAGTTGCCATCTTTAACAAATGGCAGCTCTTTTGCTTTTTAAAACTTCAGTTGCTTAAACTGCGGTGAGAGTCGTCACGAAAAGCGGCAGCTGGGGTCTTTGGTGCGGACAAAGGGCAGTGTCGGTGACTGGGAGACTTCCGCAAAGCTGGGAACCAACGGCGGAGATGGCCAAGACCCACCCCAAGACCATGCAGGACCTGAAGTTTTAAAAAGCAAGAGAGAAGGCTGGGGATTTAGCTCAGTGGCATAAGTGCCTGCCTGGCAAGCACGAGGTCATGAGTTCACTCTCCAGTACCAAAAAAAAAAAAAGTCAGGTGTGATGGTGCACCCCTGTAATCCCAGCACTGAGGCTGAGGCGGGAAGATCATTGGGAGTTCAAGATCAGCCTGGACTACCAAGTGAGCGCAAGGCCAGCCTGAACTGTATGGCAAGACCCTGTTTCAACAAGAGGAGACAATAAATAAATAAATAAATAAATAAATAAATAAATAAAGCAAGAGAAATTACCAGGGTCCATCACCTAATGAGAGTTAGGGCTGAGACTTCACCTTGAGGGCTAGATTGTAACAGTATGCAAAGGAAATTGGGACCAATTTCCTTAGAGAATGGTGTTTAAAGCCATAGTCTGCAGGGCTCTGGAGAAGAAGGATTTAAAAATGGGAGGTGCTGGTATACATTGCCTTTAACTTCACCACTTGATGATATGAGTAGCCGCATTGATGATCTGGAGAAAAACATCGCAGACCTCATGACGCAGGCTGGGGTAGAGGAACTGGAAGGCGAAAACAAGATACCTACCACACAAAAAAGTTGAAGGTGAGGAAGAGCACATTGTATTAATTTTTAAAAGTGTACAGAGTTAACATGTAAGTGTAGGTTAGATGTAGTCATCCTCGATGTAGGTCAGTTCCCAGCACGATCCTGCCGAATGACCCCACACCCCCCTCTTGGACTGTATACATTTTAGGCACTTTCTTTTTTTTTTTCTTTTTTTTCTTTTTTTTTTATAATTTTATTTAAAGAGAAAAAAAGCAATACAGAAAAAAAGGGTAGAAACAACACAAAACCTCAAAAAAAACCATAAATCATTAGTTGACAAACCATATACTGTCCTCCCAGAAATAGCTGTTCATGTTACAAAATTAAGGCATACAAAGTGAACACACAGTGAGGCTGCAAACAGTTACAAAAAAACAGGATGGAATAAAGCCAATTGAGACAGTATAGTGAAATTGGCACAGAACATCAAAGCAGGTCAC
>PVJX010006231.1:0-79197 GCA_004027295.1 Dolichotis patagonum
CTAGAGATGCACTATGGAGAGACTTTTCAGGAGCTTGGCTGCAAGATGCCTGATAAATTATGTAAATCCCACCTCTCTGCTCCTAAGTACCCCTCTGTCTTTATGGCTCTCAGAGAGTCCTCTTTGTGTTTCTTTCAGCTGTGTCACTGTGCAAAAAAGGTGCTTCAAGTGAGAGAATGATGAAGTCCAGTTTTATTTAGGTCACACAGATTGATTTTTTGCAGTTTCTGTCAACCTATATTTCAGATTACTATTCTGCTCTTTCCCCTTAGTATTTCTCTATATTATTACAAATTCATAGAAAATATAGTTTTAGTGATGGTCTTAATAGATCAGACTTACTGAATATTCTCTAACTATTCTGAGTGGTAGACTGTTTTACAAGCACGATGTAATTTAAGCTTCACAGCAACCCACCGAGGAGGTAGCTGCCCCCCAGTTTACAGATGAAGAAACAGAGGTTAGATTAAGTGATGTGTCCAAGGTTATATAGCCAGTACTTTATCCCCTACCTGTTACAGATTTAGATTGTTTTGTGATTGATATATTTACTTTTAAAACAGTTCACATTTATCATGCTGTTTCCTGAAAAGACTACATATTTCAGGAAGCATTTTTTAAATTCTTAAGGGTTGAGAGCTTTAGCTGTTGTCATACAGCTTTTCCTTTTAATTTTTTCCTTAATGTCTCTGTGGCCAGAGAATTTGGTTAGTATGATTTATACTTTGGAGGTTATTTACCCTTATCTTCAGTATGTGGTCAGCTTTTGTCAATGTGCAAGGAACACTTAAAAGAAGGTACACTGTCTTTTTATACGTTAAAAACGTGGTATATCTATTAATTCAACCCTCCATGTGGTGTTCATTTTCACTTTCTTAATCTAGCATTGATATATTCCGATTCTTCATCCTATATGTTTCAGTAAGTTTAGTTTTGTTTTTTAAGACAGGGTCTCACCGCGTAGTTCAGGCTGGCTGTGAACTCGCTGTGTGCTCACTGTGTAAATTAGACTGACCTCAGACTTACAGTGATCCTCTTACCTCAGGCTCCTGAATTCTGGGATTCCTGGTCCAGAGTCACCACACCCAGCTCTGTTCGTTACTTTTATGAACTCTTCCTAGTACTTCTAAAGTGTTCTTAATGCTTATTATATGCCTTTTGGTCACTCTCCGCTCCCACTTCTCCGAACTCTTGCAACCACTAATCTGCTTTCTATGGGGTTTGCATATTCCGAAGGTTTCATAAATATGGAGTCAGATAATTTGTAGCTTTCTGGATTTATCTTCTTCCACTAAGCGTAATATTTTAATTTTCTTTTATTTGAGACTAGGTCTTTATAGTACCTTTATGTGTAAATATTAAGATTCATAAATTGGTTCTAGGCATCAGGGCATAGTAAATGATCATATCTTCTTCATTCTCTGAATCAAATAGGGCCCTTAGCCTCTCTGCCCACATTTCTCCCTAGCCCCCACTTTCTCACTGGTAGATGGGCCTGACCCCCAGTCCTTGGTGGTTCCCATAGTAACTGATGTTCCTCCTGCTAGGGAGCACAGGTTGGTGTGCTGTGGAGTGCTGCTCTCAAGATGGACCTCACAGATGGCCTCCTCAAGGTGTCCCCCTCACCAGCCACAAGTTTAGCCACAGACTGCTGCTCTTCAGGCCACAGAGCTTAATGCTCATTCACCAGGGAGAACTGCACACAAGCTCTCTCCCAGCACCTGGTGCAAGGTTCCCTAAAGAAGGTGGAAATAGTTGCATTTTTGTGTTTGTTTCAAACATTTTAGTTAGAGCTGCAGATAGGCAAGACATTGTGAAAATATTTAAGGGTTTAAAGATGAGAAAGTTTCTCTTGTCAAAAATGTATAAGCTTGATGAGATAGAAGCAAAATCTATAGAAACATAATTATCTGTCTTAAAAGTTAGCATTTGATAAATACCCTAGAAGATGGCATAAAGGGTGTTTCAAGTGCATCTTCTTCCAAAATGGAACTTAAATCAGGTCCAGCTGTCTCCAGTCTGCCAGTTCCACCCAAGCAAGGTTGTCAGAGGGGAGGGTAGATGGTGCACTTGTAGAAGAAAGTAGATCCGTGTGTCTAGATTGGAGCACATAGTTTATTTAGTATGGCTTTGAAATTACTCTGGAATGTTTATGTATCTTCTAGGTTTCTGATCTATCCCTTTATTTTTATCAGTTAGTACAGTGTTTATTAAGGGGTGTTGAGTTAGAAAAGAAACTTATTTTCTATTCCTGGCTCACCTTCTCCCACTGACTTTGAGTTTTAAAAAGCAAAGAGCGTGACCTTGCATAGATCCCATTATCACTGGGCTCTCTCTGGAGAGGATTAACAGTGATGTATAAAACACAGTGCTTGATCATTATCAAAAAGTGGCCTTGTATTATCTGCATCTCAGTACTATGCAGTGCCCTTTCTTTTACTTATCTCTTTTCTGTTTTGTTGATTGATATGACGTATTCTTAAGTGATAGAAGCTTTATCCTATTTCTGTGAATGTTTGAGCTTGAGAGGTCTCTTCCTCCTCTCTGGACCCCTTGTCCATTCCAGCTGAGATGTTTATTTTATGTATAAAACAGCTCCCACCTGCCTCTGACTAGTGATTAAGAGTATAATGAAATCTGCAGGGTTGAAACTTGGCTAAGGGCTATAGTTATTATGCAGCTGTTAACATTTCCCTTTTGTTTCTGTCAATAATGTAAAATTCCCAGTTTTTCTTTCAGTGCTAGCTCTTCAAACACTCTAAAGTTTGTTCCATTGGTATTTTTTAATGACCAAAATAAATTATTTCTTAAAACTTTTTGAAGGAACAAGAAGTTGCAGTAGCTGTGCAGTAACATCATCCAGACCATCTGTGAAGAGCTAAGAGCTGAGAATACAAAGGCATCTGCATGGCCTTAGATTCCTGTCTTTATAGAGAGCTCTCACCACCGCCTGACAGAAATAGTGAGCATAGTAAGAGACACACAAGTGATGGGAAGGATGGTATAGTCCACTGACAGGTGATGCACAGAAATTAGTGGGACGTCTTAGATAAATAAAAAGCTCACCCTCCCTCCTTTTCAAGTTTCTTATGGTAGAAGAGTCGTACACCCTCACTTGATTGCACTAAGTGGCCTTTCACCAAAGTGTACCTGTCGGCAACAAACAAACACATCTTGAGTTTTATCAGCTGCAGTGCCCCTGAACACTGAATTATGAGGCTTGGCCTCTAAAGGTCATATAGCCACAGTGTGAGTGAGGGAGTGGATGAACCCCGCACTTCCTGGGAGCCTGTTTCAAAAGAGACTGAATACCATGAAGGCCATGAACCCAAGGACCAAAGATGGGAGTGAGGTACCTCCACGGGAAGGGAAATGATTAAAAGAAGAGACCAGAGTAGCTGAGGTCACATTTGACTGTGTCATTGCTTTGCCCATAATTAGCCCTGGGAAAGAGTCACATTAAATTACAGGACCTTTGAACGAGAAGCGGTAGTAGTCAGAGAAGGCTTCATAGAAGCAGGGTATTTATACACATATATTTTGAGCACCATAGCACATGCAAGTACTTCCCAAAACATGGATATCATTAAGTGCATTAGAGGGGCACTTGGAAAATATAACTACCTAAAAAAAAATAAAATAAAGATTTTCCCTTACAATTCATTGGAAGAGGAAAAAGTAAATAGTCTATGGGGAGGAAAGGTAGATAGGAAAGCTTTTTAGAGGTGATCCCTGAATAAGTTCTGAAGAATGAGTAGAAGAATGAATAGAATTTGCTGGCAAGCAAGAAATAATAGGAGGTTGATTAGAAAATGTGCATAACAGCACTGAGGTAATAAACAGCATTTAAAATTAAAGGAAGGTATTTTATGTGACTAATGGATACTACATTAATTTCCTATTGCTGTCGTATTTGTATTATCAAATGTATTTTAAAAACACAAATTTATTAACTTATAGCTCTGGAGATCACAGGTTTGAACTGGGTCTCAGTGGGCTTCAATTAATGCACTGGCAAACTGTTCCCTCTGGAAACTCCATGGACAGCCTGTTTCCTTACTTTTCTAGCTGCATTCCTTGATTTATGGCCCTTTTCTCCATCTTCAAAGCCAGCAGAAAAGCATCTTCATAGTTTTCTTTTTTACTTCTTGCCTGTCTCTTCCACATGAAAAGGACCCCTGTACAGCTTACCAAGGGCACTACCTAGTATAAAGTAGTCTCTTATATTGAAGTCAACTGATAAGCAACTGTAATTCCCTCTACAAAGCTACGTAACTCCTCTATGCCATGGAACAGAACATGTTCACAGATTCTAGGGATTAGGATGTGGACATCAGAGAGCTGCTATTCTGCCTAGCTCACATACAATGCAAGAAGGTGAAGGTAATTAGTAAAGAGAAAAATTGTCATGACCCATAAACCCTTGGTGGAAAAGGTAATCCAGCAAGAAGGGCTAGGAATCTGATAAATTTTTTAATGGGGGAATTAAGGTTTTGAAGATTTTTCCTAAGGTGTAATGGGTGTGTTTGTGTTCATTATTGGCTCATAACCAACCGCTCCAACCCTTGACATCTTCAAACAACAGTGATGTATTCCTTCTTTAAGTCCTGTGATTCATTAAATCTGTCTTCACCTGGGCTCTTTCACAAAGCTACATTCAGGTGAAGGATTGGTGAAGCTCAAAGATCCAGGTTGGCCTTCCCCAGTATGAACTGTTATCCTGTGCTGGACCAGGACCCTTCCCCACATGGTAGCCTCGGGGCAGCTTTCCAACAGCAGGAATGTGGAATTCCAAGGCCCCTAGAAGCCTGCTGTCCAGAATTCTCACGGTACCTCCTCCAGCATGTGCTCCTGGGCCAGCAGTCAACAGGACTTTCCCAAGTTCAAGAGGAAGAGAATTCGTTTCCACTGCCCGAGGTGGGGGCAGGTGACTGCAGCGGCCTCATTCACGTAGCGCTAGCTCTAAACAAGGAGTTTCGCTCTGAGGATGGCATTTTGAAATCTGATATTTGAGAAGTAAGATGTTTCTGGATGACAGCAACAAGCAACATCTAAATAGGTCCCAAAAGATGAATAGTCCGAGCAGAGCATGTTGAAGATCACTGATACAGAAGTGAAGACGTTATGAGTCCACGATGTGGGACTCACCATGGTGTGGACAGAGTAAGAACAGAGTCGGTGATAAACGGAGAACAGAGGCCTGAAGTCCTATAGATGATGGCAATAATGCCAGGGATGGTACAAGCTAAGCAAACCGGCAGCGTGATTCTCTGTGGACCATGATGATCATAATCACGTGTGTCTAAGTCAGCTTGTGGGCAGTGGGCGCCGGCACTCAGTGGCAGCCACCCCAAACCACTCCAGCAAGCCTTTTCTTGTCCATTGGTCAGTTTTGAGATAAACTTAACCACTTTCAAATAGTATGCAGAGAGGGTCTTCAGCTGCATTTTAACTCAGAATCTGTGTTTGTTCAAGTATGAAAGGAAGTTCAGGTCAGTTTTGAGTAAGATAAGCCGTCTGCCTTAGACCACCAGTATTCATTCTTCAAATATTTTCCTTTCTGCCTTTCTTATGTCCTTGGGTATCTTAAGGCAAAAGGGTATCCACATAGATCAGCAGGATTTATGATGGTGAAATTTATTAACTGTGTTAAATGGATAATATTTATTGCTGTCGTTCTAGGTAAATAAAAATCAGAAAGCAGAAAGTCATTATCCAGATGGTACTAAGAGCTCACTCAACCAGAAGAGTGCTTGATATGAATAGAGTCCATAACAAGTGGAGAAGAATCAAATTCCATATTTTTATAATTAGTACCATCATTTAATATTTGTTGTTTATGTGTAACAGATGAACAGTGATTTACAACAATACAAGTGTAGCATGAGTTTGTAACTTTGGCTGTGACTTCACATTCTTAAAATGCTTTTTAGGTTACCACAAAAAGAAATGTACACTCCAAATAAAAGATACGCAGTATTTGGGAATCCAGCAATATCTCCTGGGAATTTCATACCTGCAGTTAGTGATCTGGGCTACGAATATTTTATTCTGTCCTTTTTTTCTCTCCTACATGTGACCCACTGTGCACAAAGTTCAGACTTTTGGCATTCACTTTGGTCTTGAACAGATTGCTAGGGATTAGAAAACCCATGAATGTTATTCTCACCTTTGACACAGAAATTTGCTTTTAGCACCACATGAAATGTGTCTAAAAATAAGTAATGATACTCTTTGTAATCATACCTTAATATGAAACTTGAAGGGCTTCTTTCTCAAAGTAGGCTTCAGAACTATTCCAACAATACGTTGGTGACTCAGAGTATTTGCAGAATCCTTGTTTGGGGGCTGCTATCAGAGCTAGTTTGCAAAGCAACAAGAAAACCAATTTCATAGTTCCAAGCCAACAAAAAGAATTCTCTGTCTATAGCATCCCATTTCAATTTTTACTAAATCCAAACATTCTCTTCAATGTTTATTTATCAAAAAAATCAAATTCACCATCAAAAGACATTCCAGAACTTTGTGGACATTCAGAATAATAAAGGTCAGTTTTCAGAGATATGAGACTCCAAATAAAACTTATTTTACTGATTCCGGCTGCCCCATAGTAACATTACCAGAAACTTATCAAGGAGCATTAAGAAGCATTACCATATTAATTCTGTAATATTAAAATACCCCATAAATATATCTTAAGCAACTTTTCCAAGCTCCTTCCTGCCTCTCTCATTCCTCCCAAAACTTTTTCTGCCTTCCTTGCTTAAGTGTTTTTATCCTTTAACTTTCAGTAAGTTACCCTGGAGTTAGTGCTTCTAAAGTCTGTCCTTTTTAGAGTTCTTTGTTATTGTTAAATTTATGAGTTTGCATCTAATTCTGGCTTCTCCTTTGACACAGTTTTACTGTCTCCTGAAGACAGTCATCTTCGGTATCAGGATTAGAATTTTTAAACCATCAGTGTGTCAGGTGTACTGCGCCAGGAATTTAAAATACCAGTTCACTTAAGTTTCACAATAACCTTATCTTACAGGAGAGCTGATTATAATTTCTATCTAACTGATGAAAAGGCTGAGACCCAAAAATAACAAACAACTGGCCCAAAGTCAGACTACTAGACAGTGGAGTAGATAGGGTTCAAACTCACATGCATCTGAAACAGAGTTTCTGAATCATGTACCCTGACATTTGGGATTTAGTAGTTCTTAGTTGTTGGGGGTTGTCCTGTACATTGAAGTATGTTTAGTAGCAATATCTTTAGCCTCTCCACTCTAGAAGCCAGTAACTTTTTAATCTAACTCTTCTGAATGTGACAACCAAAAATGTCTCCAGAATTGTATATGTTCCCTGGAGAGTTTTAAGGGATACTGGTCAAATACCAAATTCATGCTTTTGACACATCGTACTATGAGATAGGGAACTAATAAAACCGTAGAATTTTAAGGCAAAATGTTAAGTAGATCAATTTTTTGAGTCATGTACTTGGCTGTTCATCAGAATTAGAAATTTTTTTAAGACTCTTTCCCATCCAAGATGTTCAGAATAAGCATTGCCAGGTGGGACACAGGTATTTATCTATTTTAAGCCTCCTTGCTGTGTAGAAACCACAGATCAAATCCTAACCTAACCACACATCTGCTCCCTGAATCACTGTGTGCATTCCTGGCCAACTGCTCTCCAGCCTGGGCTTTAACACCTCCTGGGATGGCGTTACAGTGAAAATTCCATACCCTTCACTTCCTGAAATGCTTCCATCTTCACATATTCCTAACTGTGAAAAAAGTGTTCTTCTCAGTATCTTTCTTAAATCTCTCCGCCTATAACCTTATTATCCAAATAATCATTCTTCTCAAATCAGTTGAATTAAATAGTCAACCAAGTCCTAATTATGCATCAGACTGTCACTGAAACCATTTCTCTACCATGGTCATTAAAACCAGAATCAACTCTTTATAAAGGGCCAGCCAGCCAGTTATCTCAGTTTAATAATAGATTTCCTTTAAAGGAAAATTACAACTCATTAAAATCTTAAAATCTTGCACAGTTGGTCTCCCATCCAGCCACTACCCACCAGGAGCTGCTGCTGAGTGGTAGAGAGCGCTGTCACCAGGAAACTCACTGTGAAGCTTTGCCTTTCCTCTGCTCTGTGGTCTCTCTCTCTCAGCAGCCTTCTTGGTGCCTTCAGGAAGGTTTCAAAGTGGCTCCTCTTCCTGGTAAAAGTAATTCTAATTTAACCATATGCTTCAGCTTTCTTGTTGAAAATACCTAGGGAAGGTATGTTTTTCAATCTTGCTTTATAGTGCACCCTCTTGAGAATATTTTTTATTAATTTGATGAGTATAAATAAATGAATAAATGAAGCTAATTTGGTGAATCTATCAGAATTCAGACATGGAGTTTACTCTTCTGTAAACTCAGAGTCTTTCAGCCTAAGCTTTTGATTCTCTGCTAAATCACCATAATAGTTTTGAACTTAAGGAAAACTGCTTCTCAACAGCAGACAGTGGATAATTGGAAGACTGTGGCAGGCACATAGGCTTTGGTGACAAAGGTTACCTTACAGGTAACCAGTCTCACTAGATGGCCAATCTGAGTAGCCAGGGAGCTATAAATGTGTGGCAGCTGTCCTGACAGAGCCTGGATGGATCTGCAGTAGGCATGTTTAGAGAAAACCAAGGAGAAAATAACATGTTACCCAGAATAAACCTTTTGAGGTCAAAATAACAGTCTGGTGTTTTTGTTCTTGTGTGAGATATAAAAAAAAACCTTGAGTTTCAATTAGGCTTCGTACAAAATTCCAAACTTCTTCCCTATGCTTTGGCACCTTTAAGGAGAGGGCTAGACAGAGGCAGAACAATGCTGGACCCCTCCCATCTTGGGTTGGTCTGGAAAGCTTCAGTGTCCACTTCTTTTACAGAGTTTTATAAATGGACACTGACATGGACTACGAAAGGCCCAACGTCGAAACCATCAAGTGTGTGGTTGTGGGTGACAACGCCGTGGGGAAGACACGCCTCATCTGTGCCCGAGCCTGCAATACCACGCTGACCCAGTATCAGCTGCTGGCCACCCATGTGCCAACTGTGTGGGCGATTGACCAGTACCGTGTCTGCCAGGAGGTAAGATGCACAGAAATTTGTGGAGATGGGAAGCAAACCAGGGAAGGCAGGGAGCCAGCAGGGAGGTAAGAAGGAGAATTAAAATAAATCAGGGTTCCATATGTATGCATACCAGTTCCCCCATGAAGGTATTTGTTATGTACCACAAATATATTCTAATAAAAAGAGAGAAGGGGGTGGGTAAATTGAATATTCAAAGCAACAAACTTTTCAGTGCCACAAGAGAACAAAGCAGAGTATGAACTTGGAAATGTGTTTGTGATATCCTGAGGGTGTCTGTCATGCGATTCCAGGAAATGAACTAGAACTTGGTCTAAGTCCCACTAGATGGAATAAAGAAACTCAATGAAAGCGGATTGAGGGGCTCTAAGGGATGTTGACTCAGACCTCCTCTCTTGAGGAGCCTCCAGTTAACAGCAGGCATGGTGCTCTCTCTCTCCTGCAGGTCTTGGAGCGTTCCAGGGATGTTGTTGATGAAGTGAGCGTTTCTCTCAGGCTTTGGGATACCTTTGGTGATCATCACAAAGACAGGCGTTTTGCATATGGCAGGTAAACCAAAACTAATGCAGAGCACTGGGGCTTGAGTACAGTTTCCTTTTCAGAACTAGCAGCTGGCTCACAAATCAACAAAAACCCCAATGTGGCCTTGAAATGTGTTATGTTCTGCACTTTTTCTAAGAAAAGGAAAAAAAAAGTAGAAGCAGAAGAAGGGTATTGTTTCCTGATGTCAAGAAAAACAATTTGCCTTTTCAATGAGGAAATCCCTGTTTAAAACAACCAGTGCTAGTTAAGCAAGGAAGTTTAATAGCCAAGGATCCTGCCTTGCCCTCCAGCCTTGGGGTACTTCAGTTGCTGTTTTCCTGTGTGATACTTCATTTACCTTGCTCTAGAATGTTGCAAGTTATTTTAGCATAGGCCATTCTACTTCAGAAGGTCTCTTTGGTCTTTTCATGACAGTATTAGCAGAATCTGATATTATTTGCTTCAGGCTTTGTGTTATCTGGAAAATCTCTTATTTTTATTTGAAGGTTGCTTTTAAAAAGAAAGAAAAATATCTTAGAAGTCCTTCACAAAGCATGTTTTCAAAATGAGCTGAAACACTAATGTCTATTTTTCATTTTTTAAAAAAGGGAGAAGGAAAAATCCAGTAATGAAAAAATTAATGTAGGACACTAACATAGATAGGAGCATGTTCAAAGTGCCTTAAAATATGTAGCAACTTTTTGTCACCATAATTTAAAAATATCTCTCAATCAATGGATTATAGCTATTAAAACCCAAATATGGTAGAGATTTTTATTTCCCACTTGTAAATTAACACATTACATTTTAAGTTTAGAATTTAGGCATCATGTCTTGTTTGTCCCTTTTTAACATCAAACAAGGTTGAAGGAGATACTCAAAGTATATAAATTATTCCTTGTCCTTGACACAAGCACTTTGGAAAGTTCCTCTGTTTCTTTAAGTAGCAGTTCACGGAGAAAACTTTGAATTGTATTTATCACAATGGTCTAAAATGGTGGTAAAATTGTGGAAAGCATTTGTCCTACTCCTGGGAAATAGTTTACAACTGAAAAGAAGAAAAAACCTGTGAATCAGGCCCATTTGTTCAGGGGGATGCAGAAAAAGACATGTGGAAGTAAAACATGACTTAATGCACCCTGTGTAATGAGGACTTTCAAACTTAAAACTCAGCATTGCGGATATGTTTCTTAGAATGTCCTGGGAATTGTTTTCCTTTATTTCTGTGATGTTCTTGGTTGTATGTTGGTGGCCAGTTCATTTTTGTTTTATGTCCATTTGTCCTGCATATAGTGGTACACACCTGTGATCCCAACACTGAGGCTAAGGCAGAAAGATCACAAATTCCTAACCAGCCTGGGAAATTTAGCAATTTAGCAAGACTCTATCTCAAAATTTAAAAAATTAAAAAGAGAGCTGGGGATGAGGCTCAGTGTAAAAGCCCAGGATTCAATCCCCAGTGTCACAACTAATAACAACAATAACAATAACAATAACAATAACAATAATGAACCTGCTTGTAAGTACTGTGAGATCAGACTTGTAATATCTGTAGTTTTAAGTAAACCTGATTTTAAAATGTCTTTAAGCAAAGTAAAGATAGATGCAATAAATGTCAAAGGGCCTTTTGTGACCCCACTTCTGAAAAGGTGCCACATAAGATAAGCCTGAAGATAAGCTCACTGAGATATTTCAGTTTAGGCTATTTTAACAGCTCTGTGGTTTGTTACCACTTAAACTTTATGCGTTTGAAAAACAAATTCTAAGGTGTCCCCAATGTGCAAAATTTGCATTGCGGTAACAGAAGGACTGCCTCACTTCATGTGAGATTCGTGCCTAGGATTTACTGAATGGCACCAGGGCCCATACAGATCTACACTGGGCCTTGTCCAGTTCCCTGACGTAGCTGGAATCATTTTACAGTACGTCATGCCTGTGTTTGTTCACTCCCAACAAAAATAAGCTGCTCTTTCCTGTGACCCCATCAGTTCAAAGTACATTGTTCTACTCCCTTTTCTGTAGTGTTTGGTTCCATCAGTGATAACCTGTTCTGCCTTTGGTGGAAACAGGAAGTTCTCCCCAAGCCAAGTCTAATTCTCTGCACAACACTGAGGGGCTTCGGGAAACACTTATATCTCAGGGCAATGTTCCTCTCAGGCCTCGCTCGGTGTGCGTGTTTATGCCTTGTATTTCCTCTGCCCTTTCTGATTCTCCACATCCTCTAGGCATCCTGACACAGGACCTATTGCTAAAAAAGAAGAAAAAACAAAGCTACTCTGTCTTGGGTTCTACCATTTTCCTTTCAATGCTACCTATGTAATAACACGCTGAAATAACACCAAAAAAATTACACTTATGAAAAAATCTGGTACAAAAATCAGTGTCTTTTATTGAGCATAGAACTTTAACCAGTTCTTTTCATTGCTATGAGAGAGCTGTGTAATTTTAATTCCTTAATGATTTCTATTTTTTAGCTTTATATCATCTATAAAGGAGAAAAATCATAATTATAGTTTCTGACAATCAGTTTGGTTTGCAAGCCTGTTTGTTGACTACTTTTTTTTTTTAACTATACTGGTGTGAATTACAAACCAGTAGGATTTGCAACAGGAATAACTTTTAAGGCCTGTGCAATATATTCCAAAGTATTTGGAACCTTTTTTAAATGATTAATTAGATTATCGTGATGACAGTGAGAAATTAGACTCATACCAAGGTACCTCAGACTTTGTCATCAGTTTCCTCTGCTACTTAGCACAAAGGAACTTCACAAGTTGCCCCTGAGACACTCTTTAGCATGGACAAGCTCAAGTTTTCGGTGTAGATTGTGGGCCATGGTGGTGTTAGTGGTAGGCAGTCTGCCAATTTTAATTTGCAGTTTTCCTAGAATGTCATTAACAAGAATATCATTGTTCTCTTCATGACTTAAAAATAACTATCCAACCCTTTTTTTTTTTTTTAGCCAACTAGGACAACAGCTTCACTTTATCGAAGTGAATGTTGCCTACTATGTACCAGCCAACATATCAGGAGCTTTGCCAGTGTTCATTGCATCCATTCAGGAACCCAAAGAGGCCAGGATGATATCCATACTGCAAAAGAGTAAGAGCCAAGTGCTCTCTCTGCTGTAGCTTATCCAGCAGTGAGTCTCGGCAGCAGCTTCACACCCAGCTCTCCTTACTGCTGGCTTCCATTATTTCCATTGTCCCAAGCCACCACCTCCTAATGCTAAGGAGGGTGTGACTGAACACTACCCCCCACCAATGAGCTGGCTTCTGTTTGCTCTTCAGCAATTGTGTAGAGACTTAGAACTAGACCTCAGAAGCTGATCTGTTTGACCCATTCCTTCAGGAAGGGAGGTGGTCCATCCAGCTCAGAGAAAGTGCAGATAGGGGAGCCCTTCTGTGGGAAGGAGATGAAAGGGAGCAGACCAGCATCAGCATCCTAGTATCTCACACACCTGGCATAGTCCGGGCCCTCTCTTCTGAGCAGAGAATGACCCCAACTCTCTGTAGCCTTTCCTCTCACAGAAGTGGATACTTTCAGTTCACTTTTGGATGAACTTTTTTGAAGCTCTTTTCTGGGTCTTTTGAAATGTCAAGAGCAAAACTGTACATAGTAACCATGGCACTGATCAGCTGCTCTTTGTTGGCAAGAAAAGAGCCTCTTCTTAAAGAGATACCATTCTACTAGACAGTCCCTGGAATATTTGTAAGAATGAAAGGTTCCTTCTTTGGTACTGAGCATCCCCAAAAAAGGAAAGTCAATGGGATGAGCTCTACCTTCAGCAGACCATTGGGCTCCTCTGCTCATCTTCCTAGCAGCCATGTGGAAATCATTCCATTTTTTTGTCTGTTGTCTTTTTATTGTTCAGGGCCAGATAACCTTCAAACACTTAATAAATGCAGTAGTGCTGTTGTGGTTATAACAACAGCTCAGTTTAATCAAAGCGCCCATAAGCCAGGCCTGGGCTAGGCACTGTGTGTATCCTGTCCTGCATCAATTCCATGATGACCCTGCAAAGCAGGTTCATTTCACAACTGAGGAAACAGACATAGAAAATACCAAAGTCAGACATCCAGGACAGAATACAGCAAAGTGGCCTGTTAGGTCTGCCTGACTCCGAAGCCTTGCACAGTCATTCTGGGTAGCTTATGATGATGATTAATGACAAACCTGCATGAAATCTCTTCCTCTGAGTCCTGCACTGTCCTAGGTGGACACTGAAAACATTTACTATCTCTCTTTCTAGACCTGTCACTTCAACAAATCTCTTAATTTCTTTAATCTACAATTTGTTGTGGATTAAATAAGGTACCTCCTTGCATGGATTCATAATTAGTGAAACATGAGTCCTTTTCACTTTCGGGAACAAAGTTACATCTACATCAGCTTTTTAAGAGTGAACTGGAATCTTGGGTAATTTATTTGGCATATTTCTCCCAAAATGTTTAACTAGAAGTTTCAGAACCATTATACTTGACCTTATCCCCAACAGTTTCTGGGCATATTTTCAGCTCTGTTGGAACCCATTTATCACATCGTTTATTCGTACACACTGATTCTTTCTCAAATGTTGATAGTTCCTATGAGAAGTACAATATGTGTTTTAAATGATAACATTAATCAGAACTGTGGTTCCTATGTTTCTGTTTAGATAAGATGGGTTTAGTTTCATGTTGAAAGCCCACACAATCAGATACAGCATGAACACAACCCATTTTGAATAGTCACTTGAGGCCTTTTTTAAAAAATTCAGACTGTGGGTGATTGTGTCTTTGCCTGTGCTCATGGTTAGTGATAAGAAGAAAAGTAGATACAATGAATGCATCTAGATAGATCTTCAGTTAGCTCTTAAAACACTGGACAAGAAGTAAGGTTTTAATGATTTCAGGATGACAAACAGCCTGTTGTGCCATGAAATATATCGAGTGGAAGTGGACCAAGGTCAGAACTAGTCAAGGCAAGTGGATCTCACCTTGGCCTTGAAATATGAGTAATAGCAGTGGTGGGGGGAGGGGATCCCTTGAGGTTCTTAATACTTGGCAATGGAAGCCAGCAGCTTCTCTGTAGTCCTTTTTCATTTTTTTGTTTAGAGACAAGATCTTGTGCTTGCTTTGGCAGCACATATTCTAGAGACAAGGTCTTGCTAAGTCACTCAGGTGCCCAGGCTCAGCTCAAACATGCCATCCTCCTGCCTCAGCCTCCCAGAGTACTGGCATTGTAGGCATGTACCACCATGCCCAGCTAATACTAATTTTTAAAAACAGAATCATGATAATTTTTTTCCCTTTGTCTTAGGCTCAGTATTGTACTGTTGATGATTCTGACATTATTTAAAATGTTGGTATTTTGTTCATCCTAGAGTTTTATCTTCATTTTGATATTTTGGCGTGGATTACTAAATTTTTTGGTATCTCCTTGCATTTTGCACCTGAGGCAAGGCAAGTACATCACTCTCCTCACACTAGTCCTGGTCCTGGCGGGAGGCTTTATACATGGAGACCAAAGAAAGAAAGTGAGCAATGCATGTACTTTATGGAAAAGTCACCCAAACCACACTTGTCAACGTGTTAGGGTCTAGGAGAATTATTATGGCTTGTATCTTAAAGACATTCAGTCCTATGTGCTGCTGTAACAAAAATAATTCAAAGTTGCTCACGTTCTAGAAAAAAAATATGAACACTTAAAAAGAGACAGGAATAGTGATTCCCTAGGAGATTATACTGAAACTATTAGTTTGCATACTTGAGTACACCCTAAGCATTGCAGTTCTTCTCAGATAAGAGTTCTGGGGAGAAGTAAATCAGCCAGTTCTCACCAGTAACGGAATGAAGATGAAGCAGCTGACCCTCAGGCCGCACTTGGGTGACAGGGTTTTCCTGATGCTCTTTAGCACGCTGCAGCCAAAAGCGAGACATTCCTGAAGATTAGCAGTAGATTCTGAGTGCAGATAGTAAGCAAAACAGAATGCAGACTGTGTGATTCCATTTCTATAAAACTCTGGAAAAGGCTGTCTAATCTATTGTGACAGAAGGTAGATAGATCATTGGCTGCGCAGAGAAGATTTGGGAGGAGAGTGACGGATTACCAAGGCCCATGAGGAAACTTTGGTGGATGATAAAATGTTTATGTTGATTGTGATGATGGTTTCAGGAAGAACACATATGCCAAAACTAATTTTAAAAAAACATTACATATATGAAGTTTAATGTACTTTAATCATATCATGATAAAAAAATTTTAAGATAAGAAACAACTTGCATATCAGTGATATCTATGGAACTTTAATTCTCATTGAAACATAAATTATTGATGTGAATTTAGGGGGAAAATGGAACCAGATTCTTAATAGCTGAAAATGGAGACCTGCAGCTGTAGCTCAGTGATAAAGCACTTGCCTACCATATATGAGGCCCTAGATTCAACCCTTGGAACCAGAGGGGAGAAAAAGGACAAAAATGAAAAAGAAAAGTGGAATATCTGTAGAATCTCAAAGCTATGATATGACATTATCAAACTGTCACACAAAATCATGCCACATCCCTTCTCCCAGAGATAGAACCTCAACTCAGTGGGTCACTGTCAGATCATAGGGCCTATTTCTTTGGCTGTGATTGTGTTTTTATTTTTGTCTAAGAGTAGTGTCACCAGGTATCCTGGTGGTACCCAAAGAGAGAATACCACGGTCTGTGAAAGTTTCTCATTTCTCTATCAAACAACAACAATTTTGTCTTACTTTGATGGTTTTTTCTGGAACTAAAAAATGCCACAGTAATCCCTGGAGTATGCTAATGACCTTCATTTTGTATCCTGGGAGTTGGGTGCAAAGTTGAATGGTATTTGAGGTAGTAGCTACACTGTGGATTAAGATTTCACTCCTGCTTGTCTTCCTGGATTAGGTCCCAGCCTCCCTTCCCAGCCTCCTCTCTTGCTCCAGACACAACAAAACAAGAAGGTTGTATCCTCTGAAGCCTCAAGGCCCACAAACATAAATTATGTCCACCTCAAAATTATGTCCACTCCCACTTATTTTTAACCCAGTTCACTTTTAATAATAATTGGAACAAATGACCTGTACTTTCAGAAGTCCTTGAAGGACCCTTCCTACCCTTCCCATCAGCTAACACAGAAGTCTGTACACTTTGGAAGATCCTGCATTGTGTTAACATTGCCTCTTTCCTTTCTTCCCTTTCCTTTCTTCCGTTATTCCCACTGTCTTTGGGACAGAGATTTTGTCTTCTTACTCTATATCCCCAGAACCTATGTCTACTATATAGTAGGAACTTGAAAGTGTTATGGAATGAAACTGTTGATCAGCCTCTCATATACACCGAGATCCTCTAAGATATTGACAAGGAAATATTCTTATACTCCCAATTATTTTACTAGCTTGAATTTTATATGTACACTTTTATAGTAGAATAACGTAGACTGCACCTATTGGTAAGTGATGAAGATGGTGAACCCTGATGCTTGGCTCCTCCTTAATGAATTAGCAAATGGAAAGATGAGCTTTGAGGCCAGAAGAAAAAGGAAGCAGATATACTCAGCTATTTCTCTAAACCTCCATTTCCCTCCAAGTTTTGATTTGCAATTTTCTGAATGAGTATTCTTAAACAGAGAATTACTTGTATTAATAACAGTGCTTTTCTAATGATAGGTAGCTTCTTTTCTGGATATCTTCCCAAAGATCTTTCTAATAACAAATTTTTAGGTGGGAGAGCACATACCTAGCATGCATAAGGCCCTACATTCAATCCCAAGAACCTTGAAAATGTTTTAAAAAGCATAACAATGTTTAAAAAAGAAGAAAAGAATAAATAAATAATAATAAAGAACAATCTGTAAAAAAGAATAATCTTTAGAAAGGAATAATAAATGTTGAAAAAAGAATGAGGCCCTACATTCAATCCCCAGGACCTCAAAAATGTTTACAAAAGAATAAATGTTTAAAAAGTTAATTCAAAAATGTTTTTAAAAGAATAGATAGATAGATATTTGTTTGTTTCACTCTATTTACTATACAGCACAACTGAAGGTGGATTATATGCTTACCCCACACCAACAAAAATACATCAGACCAAATGTATCCAGATAACACAATAAACTAAATCTGCAGTGGAAATGTATGAATTCTGTGCTAAAGTACCAAGCACAAGATTGCAGTGAGGTCAGGTCAGCTGACAGAAGATGCAGATTTGTCTGTACCGTGCTCTGTGCCGCCCTCAGTTGGCTGTCCCACACTGCGCCTCCTGCTCTAAAGTAGAACATCACGTACTGTGGCCAGAAGGAAAAACATGAGCAGAGCTGAGATCTCTGTGCCGGGCCCAGCGCCGGCCCTGGGATGAAACTGCCCTTGGGAAGCAGGAGTGCCAAAGAGATAGCAACAGGGCTCAGTGGATAGCTGGGGCTCACTCGTGTTCCAAACCCAGGAGAGTGCTGGCTGCTGTCAGGACACTGGTCACATGCTGCGAGAGGTAGTCCCCTGGGGTTCTGCCAGCAGCACTGATGGATCCAAGAGAGGCCACTGAGATGGGTGATAAAAATAAGGAGCATTTTCATTGTTCAGTACATTATCAATGTCTTTTGTTTACCTTTCTTTATTTTTGTCTATATAATTTTTATAAATTTGACAAATTAGTTGAAATTTAGCTAAGTATGTTGAATTTTCATCCTGAGAAAAGATAAGCCAGCATAGTAGCAAAGGCCTATAATACCAACTACTTGGGGGGTTGAGGCAGGAGGATCACAAGTTCCAGGCCAGCCTGGGGGACTTAGCAAGATCCTGTTTCAAAATGACCAAGGGAAAAAAATGAAAGACAGAAAAAGAGGACAGACATATAGCTCAGTAATAGGACACTCGCCTGGAATGCACAAGGCCCAGTTTTATCCCTAGCACCAAAGGAGAAAGAGAGAAAGGGAACATCAGTTTCTGATGTTTTTCTACTGGAACCTTCTAATAAAGAAATATATTCTAACCCACCCATTTTTCCCTTTTAAATTAGGTGGTAAAAGGAAGAGACATCTGAGTAATTCTATAGTGGAAGGTATTTCAGCAATCCCGTATCAGTAAAGGGCAAAGCTGATAAGCCAAATGGAAAAGGGTAGCCAGGCATGTGTCACGTCTCTAGAATCCCAACACTCAGGAGAGTGAGGCAGGTGGATACAGTGAGTTTGAGGCCAACCTGGGCTACATAGTGAGTTCAAGGCCAATCTGGAATACATAGTGAGATCCAAGTAACTAAACAAAAGAACAAAACAAGGAAAGGCCTCTTGTTGAGAATATTCTGCCACTCCCATTAATGGAAGTACCCAGATACATTCTCATGGATTTCGAACTCAACATTGTGTTTCTCTGACAATACTTGGTACTTTGTAGAATACTTTCAGAGAGAGCCTTCATAAACTCACCAACAATCATGCCAGTGACTTCTAATGCTGGCCATTTATTAGATTTCTAAAATGATCTCCCACCACATATTCCTCCCCAGGAATCCTTCTGCCTCCAGCCAAAAGACTACAGTCAGAAAGACAAAGTTCTGAATTTCAGAAAGATAAAGCAAATTAGTGAAATCTTTGTTAAATTTATCATTTTGGCTACATTTTAGTGACTTTGTTTGAGATGTGTATTTTTTAACAAGCCAGACGGTGTGTGAAACAGAGGGCTTGCTTCAGCCTTAACCCTAATGAATTAATCCTAAAAGTAACCTGCCTATTTTTTTTATATCCCCTCTGCTTCTGGAGATCATCTAATTCCTGGGAGAAATCATGATCCATTGTTATTCTAATGTTATGAAAGTATCCAATTAGTTGAGTAAATGGATTTTTTTAGATGAATCCAAATAATTTGTGTAAAAAAAAAAAAAGAAAGAAAGAAAAGAAAAAAAAAGAACTTATTAAATGGCTGACCTTTGCTATCTACCAGAGCCATTATGTGGCAATCTTTCAGCAATAATAGACTGAGGAAGTATCCTGGACCTCATTCTATTTTCATTCTTCATTAAAGCTCCAACTGATCCTGACTTCTTTTAAGTCTCAATTTATTCTTTTAGACCTTGACTCCAGACACACATTTGTATCTGCAGCCTTTACCCTCCAGTATCCATAAAGCCTTTTTTTTTCATTCAGTGAGCATTAATCGAGGGCTTGTTTGGTACAAACCCTGTGTTTTGTGCACACTGAGAGAAATCAGTAGAAATAGGTCAAAATTTCTGAAAATGAACTTCTAATATAATGGAGAACAACATGTATCATTACAGTTCAGTACTTAAAATGCTGAACTAAAAGGTGTCCGTTCTAGGAATAGGGAAGAAATAAATTCCCCGGCCAGAAGTCTCAGGTCCTTCGTTGACATCCCTTGGTCATATCCTGTGTCCCACTCCTCACCAAGCCTTATTGGCTGGGTACAGAACAGACCCACATAGCACCTCTTTTGTGCCCCTCTCAGGCCAAGCGCGGCTGCCATCAACTCTCTTGCTCAACCTCCTGCTTCTTTCTGCCTGTCCTTCCTGATCCCTGACCATCCCCCTCACTATTTTAATCATTTCTCATTGGAATGGTGGAATAATCTTGTTAAAACTTAGATGACATCATGTCATTCTACTCAAAACTTCCCAATAGTCTACCAGCTCCAAGTAAATCTACACATCCATGAGACTGCCCCTACCTCAGCCCAACACTGCCTCTCAGTAAGCTCCATTTCTGCCCATTTCCCTCTCACTGCTCAGCTTCACCAGAGTATTTTCTGAGAGCAACATCCCAGACATGCTCATGCCTCGGGACCTGTGCACTCATTGTTTCCTCCTCTGCCGTGCAACTTCCTCAGAAAAAGCCGTATTAGCTCCTTTCCTTTCTCCTTCTCAGGCCCTCCCTTGCCACCTCATTTTCAACAGCAACTTTTGCTCCTTAATTTTTCTGTCCACTTTCTCTGCTTTATTTTCTGGATGGCACTTACTGCTACAAGTATTTCCCTTCTTTGTTATGCCTGCCCTCCGCTAGAATCTAGGCGTGATGTGGATAAGTGTGACAAGAACAGTGGTTGGTGTCCTTTACGGGTGCTGTGTCCCAAGTGGCTAGAAGAATGCCTGGTTTGCAGTAGGTTATCAGTTACTATTTCTGGAAGAAATGATTAGGGACTTGGACAAGTCCTAGTAACACTACCAATTCAAAGAGGATTACTAAGAGGCCTGGACAAAAGTCCCTTTCGTGGTAGGATGATCTTGCTGGTTGACAGTTTCATCTTAAAAGATTCAATGAGGTTAATCCCAGAGGCCACCCATCTGGCCTTTTAGTTGACAGGGAGGTTTTTCCTATCTTTCTCTCCAGAGAAAATACTGAACATAGAGGAAGGAAGCTCATCCAGCTTCAGGGAAAGTCAGAGAGGAATGAGAATAAAATGTAAGGTTGGGAAAGAATTTAAGACTGCAATTTCACTCCCTGCTGTTAACCAAACCTTCGGTCTGTGGGTATGTCCTGCATTCACTGGCCGGGAGTTAAATGAGATTATGCGAACTATTTGCTTAATAAATTGGTTGTGCTTTACCTAATTTCACATGCTTCCCATTTCTGGCGGTTGTGTGAGATACAAGAACACTAAGAGAACACAGTTTGCAGAGTAAGGAAACTGAGATTGCAAATGAGAAACTGCCTGCTGCCATTTAACAATAATCCACAACTCTCTGATAGGACCGTGACCCCTGTGAGATTTGTACCAGGATGGTAGGAACAACCAGTTTTAAGACTCTCAAGCACTGTGTGTCTTTGAATGCGGTGGCATTGGAGTAACATTGACTGGGTTTCTCTGCACTTAAGAATGCCTGTTGCTTTGGTCCCATATTCAGTGGGTGGGGGAGGACTGGTTTAAAATGTTGCTTCCTACTAAAAATGAGGTTACAAGCTTGGAAGAAACAGTTGCGCATGCTAATCACTCCCAAATCTGGATATATTTCAGGGTGTTTTGACAGTTTTCCCCACATAACATCTGTACTTAAGAAGCCTCACTACTATTGGTAAAGTATTGACTTGATTTCTCTGCTCACATCCAGGGCACTGCATGGTTCAGCCCTGCTCTTCTCAGAGCTGCCGCCTAGCGCAGGCCTTTCCATCCTCCATGAGTGTGAGCTTACACAGCCATTCATCTCCAAGTGGTTCTGTGCACCATCACTGACAACTGCCTTTGCATCTCATACACACTGGGCTGCTCCCCTACTAAAATCCTCCAAGCCACATGTTGTTACACATTTCTTTCCTCTGCCATGCTCCCAGCTGTTCCATGCTGTTTTGATGTGTCTGTTTGCATAGCACTGTCAGACTCTGTGCATGAAAGGTGTGTTATCGACACAAATGGTTTTTAAAATGTTTCTTTGAAGAACCTACCTCAGTAATCAGTGGAAAGATGGAAATTTGAAACCCCAATGATGGAAGTCAGGGACTTCTCCTTGAATCTTTGTCAGAGGAGGACTTAAGATACATTGACTAGGAAAAGAAACCCATGAAAATATGACTCTGATCTCTACCAATGTAAAGGATATGAGAGCCTTTCCTAAAAAATCCAAGGAAAGTAGGCAATGGTGACATATTAAGAGATAGGGCCTAACCATAGAATGAAAGGCTTGAAGTACAAATATACATTACAAAGTAGATACAGCCATGCAAAACTCAGGTAAATGTAATTGTTAGCTTGATCACCAAGTATTAGTACAAAAAGAGACCCACCCAGAACTGAACACAGTGGAAAATAGTACTGGGCTTCTCACTCACTGCTTTCTGAAAGATTGAATGGATTCTACCAGCCATTGTATTGCCACCAGAGTGGCCTAATCACTCTCTGAGAGAAAGGATGATTCAAGAATTTTTTTTTCCACTTAGATAAGAAAACCCCAATGCCCGCAGCTCCTCTACTAGACAATAGTGGCAAGTGATGAAGGGAAGACATACTAAAAAGTAAAGTGAGACCAGCAAAGAGAAGGCAGAGACCACTTCTATGATAGTAAAGAACTTAGAAAATTCATTGTTAGCAGAAGTGCCATATACACTTGTCTACTCTTTTTCAATATTTCTTCAACGGATGGACTTGGTGATTTAGACTAGAGACACAGCTTAGCTTCTAGTTATTTTTCCAGTTTTTTCCCACCAAGTCTGCTATATTTGACTGTAGCTGTTATAAAGACAGGCTTTGAAGACATGCATAGTGTTTACTGCTCAAAGTCTGGCTGGAGCCAAAATATGCCAGTAACATGCACTTCTCTGCATTTTTTTTCCTTTAATCCTCCAACAAAGATTGGCCCTAACTTTGTATGCATTCCTTATATTATCTCAGTGTCTTTGCCAAACTTCCACATGCTATCTTTGGCCAGTGTTGCCCTTAAAAGATAACTGGAAAAATATGCTCTTTGGTTTCTTTAATAGCTGAAGAAAAACTGACACAACCAACGGCTTTATCAGCTCAAGTATCTTTGGATGACTTGGTCTCTCTGTGATGTCCTCCTACTCCCATATGAAATTGGAGATTTCCAATTCTTCCAACTTGTCAATTTATTTTGGACAGTTTTTTAGTTAGCTAGTCAAAATATTATTTCATGGACATTATTTGATATGTTAGTACTCAAATGAAACTTTTATATTGATATTTTCCTCTTAGGAACAAGAAATCATATTTTTCTTTTAAAAATAAACATTCCGTGGACAACTGGCACCTATACCTTCTGGTTTGTGGTTCTGGCTTTCTTTAACAAATCCATTTAGCCCAGTCATAACTTTTTAAATAAAAATCAATTATATAAACATCCCAAACCTCTTCCTATCCCTTTCTCAATATTCAAGTCCTAGATTTAGAGTCTTGTCCAGTCTTTTCTTTGCTTCCACACTCTCAAATTGTTGTGCCTTCTACTCCAAATAACTGTAAGATTCCATTTAAATCCTACCAGATTCTTTTTAGAGCAGAAATATGACTTCTGAGGTCATTGCTAGACTATCCCTACTGTCTAATATGTGAAAATGTCCTCATCGCACACCCCCAATTATTTTTAAAGTCATTTTTCAAAATTAAAAGAAAAGTAACAGAGTCCTGAAAATAGAAAATCTAGAACTTGCTCTTTTCCTTTTATCTTTCATAGGAATGGCATCTTTAAACACAAGCCTATGTCAGACATTGAACAGTCTCCACACAGGAATGAATGTTTTGATTAAAAGTTACTTAATATCTCTAGCTCCTTGGAATTCTGCCTAAACTGGAGATATTCTTAGCTACAGGTCTGTGCTTTCTTTGACTAGATAGAAAATAGCTCAAAATATAGAGGGAATAACTGGCATTCTCAGAATAGTTGCTTGATTTGTACAGGTGTATATATCACAGAGGACACCGATAGATACCAATTAGGAAAGAACTGGAAGAGAGAAATGGGTCAAAGCAGCATCTTTCTGTATGCCATCATTATGTTCACAGATGCCCAGCCTTTAGGCTCGAATTGTGTTTAGGATATTACATTTGTAGGGCAGATCTTAAGAAAAAAATTTTATGTAGTTTGTTTATTGTTTTCCTAATTTGCATTTGTATTTAGATCACCACAAGTTAAACAAAACACATTTGCACAAGTTGGTAATGAAATATGATTTTTAACTGTTTTCAGTGTAAAATAATGGGGACAGGTTCTCAGAGTAACTAAATGAGAATACAAAGGAAAAAAGGAAAAATATATTCCAAGATCCATATAGAATTTTGACTCAGAGTTATTTAGCTTTAGAGGTAGTATTGTTCTCAGTACAGACTCTTCTTTTTAAGCATAATTGTTTTGGAGCAAAATATCTACAGAGCACTGAATTATCTTTCCAGCTTTCCCACAGCATTTCATTCATTTAGATATTGATGCAACATAGTTGGAAGGTGGGCCCTCCAGACTTGTATTGTGTGATGGCACTGTACTGCTATCATCACAAGATTTCATTTTTTCCGACCCTGAAGGTCCTGTCTGTACTTGTTTACAGGTCATCTGGATGGTAACTCCTATGTGTTCAATGGCATAAGTGTTATCACAGTAACCATGGCAACCAAGCTAGCTCTGATTTCAAAACCTCACATGCTGTATCATAAAATTAGATAACAGAATTACATCTAGGTACATGTCTGTCATATAAATTAAGCTCTGAGAGTGATTTTCTTTACAGTTATGTGCCTTAATATGGAAATAGAAGGCACCAATTATAACAGTTTTATACATATACATAGTATTCCACATTTAGGTACTAAATTTCCCAAATTCTTTATAGTATCAAATCTTGTATATTGTCATATTATTCTCACTGTACTAAATTCATAGTAGCTTTATAATCAGGACAAAGTATATAGTAAAGCTTCATCAGATACCTGATATAAATAGCATTATGAATAATAGAAGACTAAGCCTGCAAAAAATGTAAAATTCAAAGCATTCTTAGCTTTACTGGGTGCTGTTATTTATGCTGATTGGAAGTAAGACTGAGCACAGAATATTCTGCTAACTAAATCAGAATCTCAAAGACAAGACATGCTTCCCTTTCATTTTTATGTTTATGCATATTTTTACACATATTATTCCAACATCCAAGAATCTTTAATAATATCTTCATTTCAGAAAAATTCTAGCCATGCAGACTAATACATCCATCAACTTTGAGCCCTAGGTTTTCTTTTATAATTTTCAAATATTCTAAACTCAGGACTTTCCTCTCTATTTGATGAGGTCTGGTGCAATTTTTCTTGAATGTAAATTTAAAGACTCAACTTGTGAATTACATTTAATGTAAGCACCCTGCAGTTTTCTGCATTGCAAATGATTATTTTTAGAAATTTTATGTTGCCTGCATATATTTGCTTGTCTTCATTGATATGTAGGGGGGAAAGCTCATTAATGACTTAAAAAGAAAGTGTTTTGATTCATCGGCTTGATTCTTCTCATTACATAAATAATAAAAGCAATAAATTAACATATAATTAAATTGTTTATTTCTGAAATTAGCTACAAGACAGTCTTGAATCCTTGCATAACTATGCCTTGTTTTATATTCTGCTTTACTGTTTTAAAAGTCATCATTCAGCATATTTTAACCTAAATGATAGTTGACAACTTCTACTTAGCAGCTATCCATCAAACACTATATTTGAGCAACTGTTTTGTGAAACAGTTCTTTGACTTCTAGAATGGTAAGTTGTTATGTATGAGTCTGATGTAAAAATTGACTATAAAGCAATTTTTCTTTTCTCCATATATCTACCACAAATGTAACACTTGAAAAATTTGCTTCCAGTTCTTTCCCGTCTGAATAGCCTTCCATCTAATTCTTACCTACATGAACATTAAATACTACCTTCTTGCCTTACATCTAGTAAAAAGTTAAAATTCCTGCAAATTCAGGATTTTTCTTTTCAGAAGCAGAGAAGTGACTGTGCTCTCTACATGTGCACTTAAATGAGAAGGGCAGAAATCCTTCTGTGTATTTGTTGACTCTGTGCAGCAAATACTTGTTACATTTCCAGCAGTGTTTGAATTGTTTGCTTTAAATTGTTCATTCAGTTAAATCATCATCACCATTATATTTAAACTGATAAAAGGTAGTTGTTATTATTTTCTTTTATCTTGAAACTATTTCTTGTGAATAGAAATAGTTCAGCATGTTGCAGTTCTTGGACTGAGTTAAGTTGGGGTAAACATCTCTACTGGAAAATAACTCCATTGGAAATTTTCAGTGCATAAGCATTTGCAGTGTGACTTGGAAATAAATGATTAGGCTGTGTCAGTGCTGGAATGTAGGGGCTTAGCAGGCTGTTCGCATGCCTCAGAGATGTGTTTTAGCAATTTTTGTTTAAACTGTGACATGATAAGGCATTAGGTGAATGGGGGAGAGAAAGGATCATGATAGTAGAAAAAAAATGTTAAAAGTCAATACGAGCTTCTGTTGTGGTTTCCTTCTAGGTCAGATGTTGTGGTCCTCTGTTTTTCGATCGCTAATCCCAATTCCCTAAATCATGTGAAAACCATGTGGTATCAAGAAATCAAGCACTTTTGCCCTCGCACACCTGTTGTCCTAGTTGGCTGCCAGCTTGATCTCCGCTATGCCGATCTGGAGGCTGTTAATCGAGCCAGACGCCCGTTAGCAAGGTAAGCCAAGGACTCAGTGTTTTGCTGCCCAGCCAAATTAAGAATTAGAGGTAGCAGGTGTCTCTGCAGCCTACTGTTCTGTTCCTCAACAATTCTGGGACCCCATCAATTAGACATATGCTTTAAGTCAGTCCATTAATCATGATGGGGAATGCCTTGACCTCTTCTCCCCTCACGATCATCTCTGATGACATCTCTTATGACATCATCTCTTATGATTTTTGCAAAGCTGCTGGCCAGTGCTTGTTGTGAATTCTCTAAGTATGAAGTGGTGCATGTAGACGGTCTTTCAAATATATAAAATATTATGCAAAATATTAGCTTCCCATAATAATGTCCTTCTTGAAATTATGATTATTGGGCTGGGGACACAGCTTGGGGCCACAGTGCCTGCATGGCAAGCATGAGATCATGAGTTTGATCCCCAGTACCAAAAATTTTTTAAAAATGTAAATTATGATTATTACTAAAGTTAATGGATGCTTAGAGTAACAAACCACAACTCTTGGCCCCAGGGAATATCAAATTCCTACAAACATGGACATTCCTCTTCATACTCCTTATCCCAATCTCTTAAGAGTATTTCATTCCAAAAATGATAGAGTCCAGTTTTTAAAAATCATTTAAACCTCAAGTTGCAAAAAGGAAAATGTTACTTTTGAATATCTCTAGTACTTACATTTCTAGAGTTTCACAAGTGTTTAAAAACCACTTGAAGCAGAATTTGTTTTACTATATAAAAGATGTGCATACCAGCTTAAGAAAGAAATTTAAGTTTTAAAAATCCACGTTTCTTCTGTTTCCCTTTGTACTAAACAATTTTGTATCGTATTCACATTAATACTTTTTTGCAGCACAGCGTAGATTTTCAAAACTTTTTGATATTAATATCTTGCTTTGATGTTTGCTTAATAATAGGCTTGTAACCAAACTATGCATGGACACAACTTTGCTCTTACAGTGAAAACAAATTGGGCTTTCTTTGGATATTTTCTGATGCTCTACAGTTTGGATAAAATTTCTGAAAACATTTCACGTCCAGCATTCATAGTCTTTTCATTCTTAAATGCATGACCCAGAAACAATATTAAGAGCCACCTGGGTGTGTAGGTGACAGGAGGAGGATTGCAGACCTGGAGGGGCAGTATGCACTTTGATGCAGAAGGGATATTTGAGTTAAGCTGTGGTAAGTTTTATCAGTTAGCAAAGCTTAGACCTAGGAACAAGCAACACATGAGGCCTCCAGGAGCAAACCTTGAAAATTGATTTTTCTTCCTTACACTTTTCCTTACACCTTTGTCAGTTCCCTAAACACAATATCTCTTTTCCATCCAGGTCTTCAAATCCAAATTCCAACCATTATCATCTTTTTTATCTAGAGCTCAGTATCTGTCATACATATTACATTTGATGTCAAAGGCCAAATGTATATTTAGATCAGTTCCTAAGAATATGTCTCAGAATCAAACACATGTTTTTGAAAAGTTTTCACAACCAGTCACATCTCATCCATCTCTGGAATATATCTGTTCCTTTACTGTGATTATGCTATAACCACAACACCATACTGCTTTGTTGCTCTTGCTGGGTTTGATTAGAGTGTAAATGGGTTTTGTGTGGAGACTAAAGGGTGCAGACTATTCCGTGGACTTTACAGACTTAAAAGAAATTAACACAGGATTGCTACCAAGTCATATTTGTGCTACTGAAGGCTTCTCTTCTAGCAGTAAGGACTACAGGATAAAATTGAAGGTTATAAAGAAAGAACGGTTCAGAGGCTAATGTAGCAGTCTGAACAAAAGATGAGGAGGGCCTGATAACAGGTATAAGGGAAAAGGCAAGGGGATAGATGTGGAAGAGAATTCATGAGTCCAGTAGAGGAGAATCATTTAACTAAGAATAGGGGAGTCTAAGCTCAAATTGTTTAATTAGAGGTCTCTCAATAATTTGAGAATATGACCCTAAGATAACGCTGTAAGCTTTCTGCCTCAATTTCCTCAGAATGTAGAATAAAAAATACTTCATAGCATTATTATAAATAAGTAAAAATGTATTTTAAAGTTATAAAGCAAAATTTAAAGTACAAAATGATGATGGCAGTGGCAATAGTGATAACAAGGATAACATTTATGCCACACTTACTGTAGACCAAATACGATGCTAAGCATATTATCTCATTTGAAGCTTTCAGTAAGTCTTTAAGATATAGGTATTAGATGGGGAAAAGAAGGGTTAGAGAATTTAAGTCACTCACCCAAAATCAAATAGCTACTAAGATGCCAGTACTTTCATTACTGTGGTTACTACTGAACGCAATTTTTTTTTCCCGAGTAATAAATCCTCTGTACTTGAAATCTAGTTTGTCATAGATTTTTTAAGAGCCTTTATTAAAAACTGATTGGGATTTCAAATGCATAATTCAATTAGGTGTTAGATAGGCACTGGTTATTATTGTTACCTGGAAATAAGGCTGATTGTGATTTTTAAAAATATTCTATTTCAGGCCCATAAAGAGAGGTGATATTTTGCCCCCAGAAAAAGGTCGCGAGGTTGCAAAGGAACTTGGTATACCATACTATGAAACAAGTGTGTTTGACCAGTTTGGAATCAAGGATGTATTTGACAATGCAATCCGAGCAGCACTGATTTCCCGCCGACACCTGCAGTTCTGGAAATCCCACTTAAAAAAAGTCCAGAAACCTTTACTTCAGGCACCCTTCCTACCTCCAAAAGCCCCTCCACCGGTCATCAAAATTCCAGAGTGTCCTTCCATGGGGACGAACGAAGCTGCCTGTTTACTGGACAATCCTTTGTGTGCCGATGTCCTGTTCATCCTCCAGGACCAGGAGCACATCTTTGCACATCGAATTTACCTTGCTACCTCTTCTTCCAAATTTTACGATCTTTTCTTAATGGAATGTGAAGAATCCCCAAATTGGGGCGAAGCAGTTTGTGAAAAGGAGATGCAGAGCAGGGAGTCCCAGGGGCGGACACTGAGTCTTGACCCAGCTGAGGGAGGGGAGGAAGGCCCCCCTAGGACACCTCAGGCTGATCAGGGAACATCCTCATGCCAGATCCCCTTGGAGACTCTGGGGCTGGAAGCCGAGGGTTCAGTTCCCGAGACACAGGCACTGTCAGGCTGGAGTAAGGGGTTCATTGGCATGCACAAGGAAATGCAGGTCAATCCCATTTCGAAACGTGTAGGGCCTGTGACTGTGGTCAAGATGGACTCATCGGTACAGTCAGGACCTTTCCGGACCTTGCTCCAGTTCCTTTACACAGGGCAACTGGACGAAAAGGAAAAAGATTTGGTGGGGCTGGCGCAGATTGCGGAAGTCCTAGAAATGTTTGATTTAAGGATGATGGTGGAGAACATCATGAACAAGGAAGCCTTTATGAACCAGGAGATCACGAAAGCCTTTCATGTCAGGAAAGCCAATCGGATAAAAGAATGTCTCAGCAAGGGGACATTCTCAGGTGAGCAGGGCCTGTGGTGAAGCCACCAAGACCTTTGGTAGTATTTTATCAAGTGTTGGCCAAATATGAGCAGAGTAAAGAATAACTAGCTTGACATCTATAAGTGCTTGCTTTTTCCATTTGCCTTTGAATGTTATAGGTGGTAACCTCTATTTAATTCTATCAGACTTAGGGTTATTCTCTTCATTTTGAAGATGGAGAAACACACAGCTTAAGTAACTTGCACATGGCATCGCAAGCAGTAACTAATAGAGTCAAAACCTGGACCCAAACTTTTGTGGCTACAGGAATCTGTTCCCTAAACCATTGTGGCACCACATTGCTCTTCAAGGTAGAGCATGTATCCTGAGTCTACCTCCAGTTAGCTCCATGTTTGCAGTTCCCTTTCAGGACCCGACCCTTGACCAGTTCTCTATTGATCTTTCAGCAATGACCTCTGGACTTGAGGCCACTGAAGTCCTGGAGGCCCTTGCATTCCCACAGTGGGGCCTTATCTGTTTCAGTCACCTTCTTCTTTTCCACCCTCGTGCTCCTCGGTGACACTGTTTTATAGTTTTCCTGCCCTTTCTTTACCTTTGATACCTCTGCTATGTGCTGCCCACAGCACCCTTCACACGTTACTTAAGCACGCTGGTAAATCCTATCCAGTCTGGGCTACTGACCCTTGCTGGTGTTGCCTTACACACTTGAACTATTTTTATTCTAAAATTGTCTTCTGGGTGTGTGTAGGTATGGCTGGGTGTGTACTTCATTGTAAAAAAAAAAAAAAAAAAAAAAAAAACTGACTTCCTAGCTTCTATTTATATGGATACCTCTATTTGACTTTATCAGAATCCTTGCCATGGTACAACACATTTAGTAAGTGCTTAAGTAATTTAGTACTGACTAGTTTTAAAGCTTATAAGTAGGGGTCGGGGATTTAGCTCAGTGGCTTAAGCACCTACCTGGCAAGCATGAGGTCCTGAGTTCGATCCCCGGTACCAAAACAAAAGCTTATAAGTAATCAAATTTACCTCAAACCGTGGCCATCATAATATAGAAACAATATTGAAAATTAAAGAAAATAGGCTACAAATCGAACAGTGGACCTTTGTGAAAGTTGTTTAAAATCATCCCTTGCTTAATACAGAGCAAAAAAACCAAATATATGATGAGAACATCAATTGATTTCATTTAAAAAACTATTAAATATAATTTAGGAATAATTTTGATATGGACTACATAGTATATGACATTAGTATTATTAGGAATTATTTTTAGTTTCCTAGGGAATAGTAATGGTATAGTTGTTTAGGAGAATGTTGTTAGTTTCAGGAGATTTCATGGTGAGTGTTATATTACCCCTTTAAAATGTCTACACACATATATAAAAATATATATTCAGCTAAAATAAACGTGGCAAAATGTTAACAATGGATAACTGAGTGATTGTTATATAAGTTGAGCAACACTCATCCAAAAACCTAAATTCTAAAATGTTTCAAAACCCAAAACTTTCTAAGAGCCAATAAGTGGAAAATTCCGTACCTGTCTCACACAACAGTTTGCAGTAAAAATGCAAGAGCACTAAAAACATTGTATAAAATTGTTTTCAGGCTGTGTGTATAAGGTATATATGAAACATAAATGAATTTTATGTTCAAATTTAGGTCACATTGCCAAGATATTTATTATGTATTCCAAAATCTGAACAAATCTAAAATTTTTCTTGTCACAAACATTTCAGATAACGGAAACTCACTTGTATTATTCTTTCCACTGTTCTATATATTTGGAGGAAAAAATATTCCTCTCCCTTCTGTTACTTTCTGTTTCAAAGAATTCCTGTTGTAACTCTATGTGTAATTTAAATATTTGCTCCTTGATATGGGAATTGGGTTTGGCAAAGGTAGAAGTTGACCTAAAAATAAAAGTAGCAGTGGAAGAGAGACAGACACAAGTGATGGAGCTGGATAAAGGAGAGGCCTTGGTCTAAGCTCTCTGCAAAGCTGACTCATGGTGTTCCCTCAATGCTTTGGCAGATGTGACCTTCACTTTGGATGACGGAACCATCAGTGCACACAAGCCGCTGCTGATCTGCAGCTGTGAGTGGATGGCCGCCATGTTTGGGGGGTCCTTTGTGGAGAGCGCCAACAATGAGGTAGGTGCCTCCCGGAGAGCATATGCATTTGTGCAAAGTGTTTCATTAGCTGGTTGACTTCAGTTCCTTAACTCCTTCCATGAAAAAGTTCCCTAGGCTGTGCTTGAGTTTTAGCTGCTGCAGTGATGAGGAGCTGTTGATGATGATCACTGAGCATCTAGCTGCCTTCCATCAAGCATAGCCTTTCCTCTTCTTTCTTGACCAGCCAGGCTTTTTACCAGGCAAAATACAACCAAAACCAAGTACAAGATAGGAGGCTGAGGCAGGAGGACCTTAAGTCTGAGCCCATCCCAGGCAACTTAGTGAGTTAGCAAAACTCTGTCTCAATATAAAAAAATAAAGAAAGGTTAGAGAAAGTGGGGAAGAAAAAATGAAAACCCTTTGGCTGGACTTACCAAGGTCGAGGTCCCTGTGCCTCTGTTCTTCCTGCCAGTGGCTCACCAAGAGAAAAACATCCACAGACAGAGTATGAGGAGGTTCTCGAAGCTGGAGTAAGGATCCTACTAAACATAGAATGGGCTCCCAGGTGTGCTGACTTCTGTTACAGAAAAAGAATTTTCAGGCCCATCAGTAAGAGGCTCGGGGAGGGTTTATTAGAAAGTTTAGTACACACTCAAATAGACCGCAGGTTCTTAAGAAAGCGAGCATTTTATTTCCTGGAACAGGGAACTTTTATGCTTCTCTTGGGGGGTGGAAACCCTGGAAAAAGGTGATTGACCCCCAACAAGGGTAGTGGTCCACATTGTAAGTATGAGCCCAGTATTTTTTTTTACACAGGTATTTTAAACATTCTTTTGATTCTCTGAACTCTCCTTTATCTTAGGATCAGGTCACTGCTCATAACTTTCTTAAGTAAACCAGTTTATTGACTTCCAGTATTCTTGAGGAATTTTGGGTGTAATGGATCTGAAAGGAAAGGAGCATAAATTTAACCAAGAAAACACTGTGGCCCCAAAAGTTGCAGTCTTCTTGAAAGTACAATTTCACTTATAATTTCATTGTTGCCTTTCTTTTATTTCTGCTACTCTATCTCAAACTCAATCTCTAGTACTCTGAAAGTTAAAAATAAAAAAAAAAAAATCAAGTACAAGAGGCACAGAGCCTTTCTACCAGAGGTTCAGGAAAGTAAGAAGAATAATTCTTCAGACCCTAAAGGCCGGGATCCGGCTTTCTCTTTAGCCAGACAGAAGGCCTTAGAAAACCACATCCTGAGCCTCAGATTCTTCATGTGCAAGATGAGGCGTGGACTACAGTGTCCACTGTAAGCTGTGGTGCTGGGCTCAGAATATCTGCCCCAACTTCTCCACCCTCGTGGAGGGGCTCTGAGGGCCCTTAGTGTGGGAAGAATGGTCTCCTAAACACACTTCCGAAAGTGTGTGGGTTACACAGTGCCAAAAGAAGGGTTTCCTTCAGACCGTGCAAACAGAATCTCAGACATGCTGGGATCTTTATCTTCTTCCAAATCAGTTGAAAAAAAAAATATGTTCCAGCACTTCTAACTTTAGGAGTGAGCAAGTGTTTTTGTTGAGTTTTGTAACTGTTTTTTAACATCTTTAAAAAGAAAAAAGCATGGGGACACCCCATCAAGTTTATTGTCCTAAGAAGCTTGTTTTGCTTATCTCAGCATCTCTCCAGACTTTCAAAAGAAATACAGAAAACAATGGCTAACTCTTCAAAAGGGGTGCTCACAGGAGAAATCTGAGCACTCTCAGTTGTGACCCAGGAGCCCACATTTGCATCTCCAAATAGAGAAACAGAATCCTAGAATCACAAGCCCAGGATGGCTGGGGCTGAGAAGGTCACTCATGCTTCCAGCTCACACTGCAGCTGCTCCAACCACCTGCTCCACCCCCCACTCCGCAAAGGCCCCTCTGCTGTTTGGGGGAAAAGCCTTAGAATTACCCCAGGGATCTCCTCTAGGGTCTGACAGCCTTTATAAATCAAGAGGTTCTCACTTGTAACTAGTTAGTCTTTCCTGCATGGTCAGAAGTGTTTGGGGTTTTATTACTGAGATTTCTGCAGTGTGGAGGAAGCTCAATAGTTAAGGGACTGTGAGGCTTAAACCGCAACTCTTTCACTCACGAGCTGCATGGCTGAGGACAAGTGACTGAGCCTTTCTGTGCTCCACTGGGAAGACCCGGTAATAACCTGTGGTGTGGTTTTGAGGCACAGAGTCAATACTTGCCAAGTACCCCATAAGGATTAAGTGACAGGTGGCTGTGGCTACTACCACTGTTATAGTCAACTTTTGATGCTCATGAAAGTTTTGTTTCCCTGTTACTTCCAAGAAATAATCAGGGTAGGCACTGATTAATGGAACCCCATCCAGTTGTCATTTTACTGACTTCAGTAATCTCCAGAGATAAAGAGCTCAGAGGCTTGCTGCCTTATTTTTCCAGCTCACTGAGATACGTGCTGATGGTGCAGCAGAGAGCCTGCTGTTAACTGAGCGAGAAAAGTTGATCAAGGTCAGGAACCCAGTCACAAAGAGGCACTGTCAGTGCTGACCTCATGAATGCTAATCCTCTTTATCCCTTCACAGAATGGACTGTAATCTTCTCCAGATTAAAATCTGCAGTAGCTGTGACCAAAACAAAAATCTTGACAGTAACTGGGAATGCACACATGTGTTTTGTTTGTTTATTTGAAATCGGGAATCAAACTCAGGACCTCATGCTTGCCAGGCAGGCGCCATGCTCCGAGCTGTATCCCCAGCCCTGTACACGTGTATGTCTGTTTAACAGCTATGCTGGGGTGGTGGCCATGGGTTTAGTACACCCTCCAGGAAGGCCTAGGTCACTCACTTCTTAGAGCAACAGCTGAGGCCATTTCAAACCAGCCCAAGAACCAAGTAACCAAAAGTCTGTACTGAAATTCATTGTCTGCTCTACTGAGACTGCCATGAGCTGTTGACATACCCACCACTTCCTATCCTTTCTCTTTACTTCCTGCATGAACAGTCATACAGAGTTATTAGCTCTACTCTCAGTTTGACCTTGAGCAAGTGACCAACCCTCTATATACATGCTTCCTCATCTGAGAAATGGGAATAACAGGTGAATCGTCTTCAAAAGGCAAAATGAGAGTATGTGTATAACAGATGACATTTGGTACCAAGAACATACTCAACAAGTGTCACAGACATTATCCCAGAATACCCTTGTTAAATTCTTTCCATTAAGGTTAAAGGTATTTTCCCCCTAAAAGCTCTAAGTTAAAAAGCCCCCAACTCTTTTCTGAGCTAAGAAAGTCCAGTAGTGGCAGTTACAGGTGTAGTGAGCAGACAGTCTGTCAAACATTCAGTAAAACCCCATGCTTGACTTAGCTCTGTGTTCAGCCCTGGGCCAAGGCCTTGCTGAGGCATCTTCTGGACTCTTTCTTGTCTTGAGGAAACCTGCTTCACCCATGAAAGTCAGCCTATTTTTTGGTGTGGTGGGGGTATTAATAGTTACGTATAAACATGTGTATCCAGAAAAGAAGAAATCATGTCCACTGATGTCACTTTAACATTGTTTATCATTTAATATTCACAAAGACACTGCTTTTACTTTTATTTTTTTCTCATTACTTTTATGTAGCAGGAAGCATAATTCTCTCCCCACCCCACAGGTACTCAGCAAGGGGTTCATTAAAAATGCATGCTTGGTTATAGGAAGTGGTGTTTGGGAGTTCAAATGCTTCCTTATTCTCTATGAAAGCATCTCTAATTATAAGCCTAGTCCAAGATAATCTTCACAATTAAAATGTTAAACTGGTATGTGGGACCCTGTTTAGGATAGCATTATATTTTCTTTCATACTCTTTTTTTTTTTTAACTACAGTCAGCAGTTGGAATGCAAACTTTGTTATTCTGTCTTCTGTACCTTTATGTGTATTATTTTTAAAGTGCTATTAAAAGGCCTCTTTCTGTCTCTCTCTGTCTCTCTCTCTCTCTCAATATATAGTGAGTTATAAATGTAGAAATCACAGAATCAGACTTTGTTTTTAAAAAAAATCATCCATGAGGAGGAGAAGCATGTTATGAAAAGATTTTCAGTTGATTCCCATTGGATGGTTACTTCTAAGCATCCCTAACATTATTTGCCAAAGAGAATCACTGCTTCAAAAAATGTTAATTCATATTCATCACAAAGGACACAGCAGGCCACTAGTGATTACAGACACAGGAACACCAGGATACTGGGAGCACTGGGGCATGGCCACCCACTGGAATCTCTCCTGCTGCCAGAAATAACTTTTTTTACTTAAGATGCCCATTTTCACATTTGTATTTCAAAGAGGATTTTTTTCTTTAAGAAATAATTTAGAATGTACTCTTATCAAACAGTGGTAAGGTAATCTGTGTATTTTCAAAACTGTGAGTCTCAGTGAAGAAATTTTAGCATCTCTTCCAAATTTCTCCATGTAATGGATGGGGAAACTAAAAGTCAGAGAGGATGAGTGATTTATCAAAGGTTACATACCATTTTCATGCCTCTTTCTGGGCCCATTCTGGATTCTTACCCTAGCCCTTGAGTTTTCTTTTTTTTTTCTGAAAGGAGTACACATCCTTATATCTGAATGAGTAGAAGTGCTGAGAATGGCATTAACAATAAGTAATGTAGCATGTATGCTTTGTAAAATTGGATACTTTTACTACAAAATGGCTCATATCTTAAAATTTCACAATTTTTTCTTCAGTTTTATAAGAAATTGTACTGATCCATCATTCTAGAGAAATGACAGTTTGCTATGTATTCATCCACACAGAAATCAGTTTGTGTACCTATAATTCATTGTCTATGTAAAATAAATCCATGCATATATATAACATATAGTACATGTATGTAAGGATACACACAGTGTAGCAATTAATTATTCATATGTAGATACAGCTGGTTAAGAAAATAGCATTCCTACATCTGCATATTTTAGATGATCCAGCATGTCATTATTTTTAAAAAGTGGTATCAGTAATAGTTTCTTATCATCAAATTCCTTCTGTTATACAAGTTATGCTTAAAAAAAACATGAAATTATCATTCTTAACATGTCATCTCTAGTAACAACCCATGCATCTTATTTCTGGGTTCATATTTTCACTGACTAGGTCTAAAATGAGGGGGGCAATAAATTTCTTAATATTTCTAGGAATTTTTCTGGGCTTTCATTGTGATACATTAAAGAGTGGCTTTACCTATCTTAAAGTATATTGCCTATCTCAGGTAACTGGTGAGTGGAGAGTAGCAGAGGTTACTATAGCTGAATAGCAGAACCACAACTGTGAGGTCCTTGTAGAAGGGGGCAGGGGGCTCCCCTCCATTCTTGTACATACTCACTCAGGAACATACAGTTTCACATACACAAAAAGAGGTATGGTTTTATATGTATGAATACACATGAAAAGACGTATAGCCATGTAATATATAAATATATGTAGGTAGATGTAAATGTATATAACATATAGATTTATATCTTTATATGCTATATACAGGTTTGGTAAGTACCAGCACTAAGACATTCATAACTTTCATCTTTTTGAATTACAAATCTAATTCTTAGAAGCTATTAGTGAAACACAATGCTTTATTGTCCTATAAGCCAAACTTTTTTTTTTCTTTTCCATTAAGGACTTCCAGTACTGAACCACAATTCAAAACATGGATTTTAGAATTATGCTCCCTGGATTTAAATCCCCATCACTACTTCCCAGCTCTGTGACCTTGGAGATAAGACTTAACCTCTTCAAACCTCAATTTCCTTAGCTGTAAAATAGGAAAATAACAGCCTCTTCCTCCCAGGGAAGATTTAATGACCAAATTAGATCATGCATACGAAAACTTAGCACAGTGCCCGATGCTAGGTTAATTTTTATAACCATCAGCACTTCCATAGAGAAAACAAGTGATATCATTCTATATTCTTCCAGGCTCTGCCTTATGCAGTTAAAGATGTAAAAAGTGGCTGCTAAAGCACGTGTGTCCCCATTGAGCTATGGCCACTCATCTAGCAGCGAAGCTCCCAGATAGTCTCTGGCTCATTAGAAAATTCTAGCATAGATTTATATCAAAAACAGTCCAACTATACAGGAGGGATCTGGGAGAATCATACAGAGACAGGTTACCATGCCGAACCAGCCACTCCCACAGATTTCCCAGACAAGGATTCTATTGGGTTCTCTGAGACATAATCATGTTCAGTAGTTCTGGATCCATGTAGTTGTAGGAAAAATACACAGTGTATCTGTGGTGCCAGCATGTTACAATTGAAAACCAAAATCATGCCAGTCACTGTGGCATCTGGGTGGTTGCTCATGCTCTATTTTGACATCCCAGTGAGCTGGGCGACATCCCATGTCAGCAACAGCATGGTTACAGCTCCCCTAACACGCACACCCATCAGGTTGTTAGGAGATTTTTTTCTCCACAATAGAATATTATCAGGTATTTGGCAAGGAGGGCCCATAATGTCATCATACATTTACAGCCAGTTTGTCTGATTTATATGTCCAAATAGCCATTTAAAAATTCCAAATCAGGCTTTGTCAGGCAGTTCCACTCTTTTGTCATCTACAAATCATGCTATTATGTTTAAAGCCATAAATACTGAACCACTGCTATGTACAGCCTCAAAGCAGGTGTCTGTGTCTCACCCGTATCAAGTCAGACCATTGGGATATTCATAAGCAGTATGGCCTGAAAATGTGCCTACTGCCTGCTTTTCCAGCAGAATTCAGCTTTTCCTATAACATTTCAGGTGTATCTCCCAAACATAAACAAGATATCCATGCAAGCAGTGTTGGATTATCTCTATACCAAGCAGTTGTCACCTAACTTGGACCTGGACCCACTGGAATTAATCGCCTTGGCAAACAGATTTTGCCTGCCACACTTGGTTGCACTTGCAGGTAAGGCTGATGACTTGGAGCTGTGCTGTGCCTGCCATATTTATCAAAGTCACATTTAAACAAATTATACAATTTCCTCGGAGTAAAACTTTTCTATACCCTGCCCAAACAGAACCATCTCATTTAGGGTGATAGGAACTGATCAAATGTATTAGACAATCCCATTCAGTTCAGCAAGTATTACAAATGTATTTTGTGGCAGATCCTTTTAGGTGATATAGATATAAAGATGAGTTACACAAGCCCCCTGCCCGGGAGGCACACACTCTGTGCTTGCTGAGTCATTTGTGGGCTGCAGAATTTGAAATAAAACTGTTATCCCCAGACTGTGTGCACAGACATAGTGTTTAAGGGAGAGACGATGATGCGGTGGTTAAGAACATAAACTGCAGAGCCGGCTTCCCATCCTGGCTCCACAGCTTACTGGCTGCATGACTTTCTCCTTTACATAACCTGAGCTCTGTATCACAGCGATCTCACTCCTTAAAAGGGGGATAATATTATCTACCACAGAGTGGTTATGAAGATTAAATGAGTTAAAATATATAAAGTCCCTAGAACACTGTCTGGCACATAGTAAGCATTATGTAAGTGGTTTTCTTAAAGCTATTTTAGAAAATGTTCTGACATTGTCAAGTTCATTTTGGGAAGAAAAAAAAAGGAAAAGAAAGGAAGATTTTTGGCTTAACTTCAGAAACCTTACCTGTAATTTCTAGATGTGTTCAGTTGGTAAGCTAAAGCAAGCCTATATGTAAGATATATGCATTTAAATGCCCATTTTTAAACATTTAAACCTTCTGCTTCATTCATCAGAGGTGTCAGTTAGCAATTTGAGTGTTTACCACTGTGTTTCGTTGACTCCTAGTAACCAGGAAAGCAGTGACTGTCTTGGTCATGGGTCTTTCCCCTGCACATGGAAAAGTTTATGAGCATATTAGGTTCTGCATAAATATTTATTAAATAATTATCCAGGCATGGTGGTGCATGCCTATAATCCTAACACTAGGAAAGCTAAGAGAGGAAGATTGCCATGAGTTCAAGGCCAGCCTGAGCTACACAGTGAGACCCTGTCTCAAAATAATAATAATTGAATAAAAGTGAGCATGTGAACAAACCAACCAATCCTAAATGCACTTCATTTTCTAGCAATGGCTTTACATGAAAGATTAATTTTTCCATCTTCCCAGTCTTTGGTTCTGTTTTGTTTTACAGTACTGGGAATTGAACCCAGGGACTTTACACTGAGTTACATTCCCAGGCCTTTTTATTTTTTTATTCTGAGACAGGATCACAGTAACTTCTCCAGGTTGGGCCCAAACTTACTATCCTGCCTCAGCCACCCAGAGTTTCTTGGAACTACAGGCCTGTGCCATAACACACAGTTCATCGTCAGATTTCTCCTATTTGAAACAAACTTACTAGAGATCGAAGTCCTTTCTTTACTTCTCCCCCAAGTGAAAAGAGAATAGAAACATCACTATTAGATTAAAAAAAAAAAAAAAACTTTCTAACCAACATACCTGAAGTCACAGATTGCAATGAGTGTACTACTTTTTTAATACTCTATGAGGCTGTAGTGAAAATTTTATTTTTCAGAAATATGAGCTCAAATACAACTCTCCACAGGTTTTGAATTTGTCCTTCAAAAATAGATTTGGGGGGCTGGAGATTTAGCTCAGCAGCATAAGTGCCTGCCTGGCAAGTGTGAGGTCAATCCCTGGTACCAAACAAAAAAAAAAAAAGAAAGAAAGAAAAAGACAATAAATTTGATTTGTTTTGAAATAGTGAAAAGTAATTTGGAACCAAATCTGTGGAACAAAGTTTATGGTCAGTCTTGGAACTGGTATCATCTTTACTTAAATATTAAGTCCAGTAATGAATAACATGGAAGTGATCTTTCTCGTGAAAAGGTTGGGATCAATTTCGTATATATGTAGTTTTTGTTTTGTTTTTTGAGACAGTCTTTCTTTGTAGTTTAGGCTGTGCTTAAACTCACTATGTAGCCCAGGTTGGCCTTGAACTCATGGTGATCCTTCTGTCTCAGCCTCCTGAGTGCTGGGATTACAGCCATGTGCCTTCCTCACAGCCTTTTGGACTCCTATTAGATATTGTGGCCTACTCGCATGGATCACAAAAGTTTCATTGTTATTTTTACAGACCTAGGGAGCTCTATCACTGCACTACATTCCCAACTTCCTTTATTTTTCAAGAAAGGACTTTGCTAAATTTCTCACTAGTTTGAATTTGGCAGTCCTCCTGCCTCAGCCTCCTTAGTAGCTGGGATTACAGCTATGTGCCACTGTATCAGCCACAAATGTCTTTAATGCCATCTAGAATGGTAAATCCTTTCAAGAAAGTTTTTAGGGCCTGGGATTTAGCTCAGTGGCTTAAGGGCCTGCCTGGCAAACTTGAGGTCATGAGTTCAATCCCTGGTACAAAAAAAAGAAGGTTTTCAATTTATTTTTCCCAGCTCCATAAGAGGATGACTACCTGTGGCAGTTCCAGCATATATATATATATATATATATATATATATATATATACCAGGGATTGAACTCATGACCTTGTGCTTGCCAGGCAGGTGCTTGTGTCACTGAGCTAAATCCCCAACAAAAACACATTTCTTAAATAATACGACTTGAAAATTGAAATTATTACTTAATCCATGGGCTGTTTTACATCCATTTCCAATGAGCAGTAATATTTTCAAAGGAGTCTTTTTTTCCTTCTGAACACACATCTCCAAATACTCAGTGCACTGTCTTGTACACAGATGTGCCACCTTCCAGCCTTTGTTGCTCCATTTGTAGAGGACAGGCAGAGCAGATTTAGAACAGTTTCTCAGGGCCCTGGGATTTTTAGAATAGTAATTGTATAAAGACTGGCTTCAACCTAAAGTCACCAGCTGCCTTAGCCTCTCATGACGGGGCCACCTGCCTTTGAACTTTGGAGCCAGGCAGTGGCTCCTCCTCTCCAGCTATGGGAGAGCTTGCTGGTGTCCTGCTCCTCGGGCAGCTCTGTCCGCACTGAGAAGCTGTTTTTGTCAACGGTCTTAGCCGAGTCTGGGGAACTTGCTGCAGCTTCCCCATTGGCGCTGCCGCTTCCTCTTACACTGTAGGTCATGGAGCCAGATTTCCTCCTTAAGCCTCATAATCCATCCTCTACTAGCTGCAGATTGTTCTTCTGCAGTGTCCTCATCTCCCTCAGCCTGCACAGAACTAAAGAGTGTTAGGGTCTTGCTGTGGATTAGGCTTTGGCTTAAGAGAATGCTGTGGCTGGTTTGAGCTTCTGTGCAGGCCACTAAAACTCCAGATCAGCAATAAGACAGTTTTTCATTTTCATCCTTCGTGTATTCACTGGAGTAGCACTTTTTAATTCCTGTCAAGAACTTCCCATTTGCATTAACAGCTTAACTGTTTGGTACAAGAAGCCTAGCTTTGGCCTACACTGGATTTTGCCATGCCTTGCTCACCAAGCAGAATCATTTCTAGCTTTTTTATTTAAAGTGAGAGAGGCAATTCCTCCTTTCACTTGAATGCTAAAAACCATTGTAGGCTTATTAATTGACCTAATTTCAATATTATAATGTCTTAGGGAATGGAAAGACCAAAGAGGAGGAGAGAAACTGAGGAACAGCTAGTCAGTGGAGCAGTCAGATCACACACAATAGTTATCATCTTATATAGACACAGTTCCTGATACCCGAAAGCAATTATAATAGTAACACCAAAAGTCACCCATCACAGATCCCCATAAGATACATTAACGATGAAAAAGTTAGAAGTATTGAGAGGAGTACCAAAGATACTAAGTGAACACATGCTGTTGGAAAAATGGTACCAACAGTCTTGCTCAACACAGGGTTGCCTAGACCTTCAGTGTGTTAAACACACACACACACATACACACATACACACACACACACACACAATATCTGCAAAGTGTAAAAAATGAAGCACAATAAAATAAAGTATACTCCCTGCTGGATTAGAAGAACAAGCACAGGGCTAGTGGTAACACATAGCAGAGCTAGAAATCCGGGGCCAGTACTCTCATGCCAACCCTAGAGGTGGTAGGCAAAAAGTGGTTAGCTCAGCCTGAAAACCATAATTTAAATTCAGCATACAAATGGGAGCATACACAAGCTCACAGGTAGAAATAGCTCTCTCAGTCAGACTTTTGTTGAACTTCTTACTGAAGTTCAACCCATCTATGTAACCCAAGAGATCAAACAATCCATCATACACCTGTAGCTGCTGAGACAGATGTATGTGTTCACACTTTTAATTCACCAAATAGTATTATTCCTCTGTCAATCTCTTCACTGTCAAGATCAAAGTGACGTAGTGATGTGCAGGAGAAAACTAACAGAAACACGTTCAGAGGAGTGTAGGGAAGTGGTACTGTGGAAAACTACACTGTCCCGTAGAACTGTGCAGTGATGAAAATGTTCTGTGTTGCCCTGTTCAATGTGGTGGGCAGATGTGGTTATGCAACATTTGATGTGGTTAGTGTGACTGAGGAACTGAACTTTTCATTGTATTTAATTTGAATTCATTTAAGTTTCTATAGTTTCATATGGCTTACGGTTACTGTCCTGGACAGGAAAGTACAGGTCTAGAGGATCCTGGCTATTTCAGAGAAGTACAGATAAGAGTCCCCATAGATGATGTTGCAATGACTGGAAATCAGAATCCAGAAAGGCCACACATTGAAATCGATCCTGGATTTAGTTCAGGTGGCTGCCCAGTGCTATGTCCCATATTTCCTCTCTTATAATGGTCCCAGACCAGCCCCTGCAGACGCATTTGGCCCATGGAGTACAGTGTAACGTTCTGCTGCCCTCTCTCTTCCACAGAGCAGCATGCGGTTCAGGAATTGACCAAGGCTGCCATGAATGGCATGGGCATTGATGGGGAAGTGCTCTCCTATCTGGAACTGGCCCAGGTTTGTAGCCATTTGATTTTCACCTCTTTGGTGTGTTCAGCCAGTTCATTTAATCCTGATAAAGCATTCTACTGTTGCATCTGTCTAAATAAAGGTGTCACCACTGGGTCACAACATGTACACTGAGAAGATCTGAGAGTTTAACATTTCAGGCACCATTCAGCCTGCTGGGCTTCATTTGAAAAAAGAAATACCCTACCCCTACACCAGTCCCTTGTCCCCTAGGGCACTGGCTTCACATGTGAGAGAACCACTGAAGCAAGATAGAGATAGATCGTGTGTGTTTTCCTTCTTGGAATCCTTGGGCATGTGCTAGCCAAGATTAGTTTCCAGAATTACATGTAACCTTATAATAGCCCACTGTTCACTGAACTCTTCTGGAGTTTTCTAAAATCAGTTATTTGTTAATACCAATATCCATAATCTCAATACACATTTACACTCTTCTTCTAGAGAAGGCCAAAGGTCCAACTTCAGCTTTATCACCACATCACATCCTTGGGGCACAAAGCTAACCTCTGCCTCTGTTTCTTCACCCATCAGACAGTAACTCACACCCTCCCAACCTTACAGATTATTGTGAAAGTCAACTAGGAGGAAAGTTCAAGAAACAGTCCACGGAATGGAAGATGTCATGTAGTGCAAGGCACATCGGCAAAATGAGCTGGTCCCAGGCACAGACAGATGAACAGCGAGTTTACAGTCTGAAGGAAGGAAAATTAATTGTGCAGTCTCTCTGCCCATTAAGTTTGCTTTTCTCTGTCAGGATGGTGGCTTACTGCATCTTAGGTCAGATAGTTTAAACTGATATTTCTCAGCCAAAGGAAAGGAGGTATTTTCAGGAAGAGGAAGGTGGCTGTGGAGCAGATGTTAGGCTGTCCAGCTGAAGCCAGAAGAGATGGCCTGGGTTCAAGGGGAAGAAGGCAGATGAGGATTTACAGCAGCCTATTCACTGGGACTTTACATGCAACAAATGTTTGTCACTTTCTCCCCGCATACCAGGCACCACTCTAGGCCCAGGACATGTACCTACAAATAATAGATTCTTTGCCATCTGAGCAATCACAGGCAGGTAAAAGAAACAAACACCATCACAGATTATTAAAATTCAGTGTGAAAAACATCCTAATGAGTGATCACAATGAAACTGAGGACAGACATCCATTGTGGTAGAGTCAGCAAGGCCCCATCAAAATTAGTTTGAAATTTGAGATCTTCTGAAACACTGCTAATTTGGGGGATAATTTATGACTTTGGCTCTGTCTAGTAAGTATCTCTCCCAGAGTAAAAATGAAATGACTCAGAATTTCATATAGGACCAATTCACTTGAGCTAAGGTTTGCAATTGTGTTTGTCTGTTTGCTCTATATTCCCACCCTGTCCTGTCCCTGCACCCCGCCCATGTACATACCCTGCAAGGAAATATTTCTGCTATGCCTTGAAAAACCTTGGCAGAATCAGGTTAGATGGAGTCCCAGGTCTAACTCACTGGTTAGACCTTAACCCAACCATGTTCTGGAGAGTATCTATCATTGCCTGGGAGCATGTGGGACCCTAATCTGTTGCATTTTCAGTTTCTGTGCTGTAAGTGGTCACACCGTGGCCAGTTTTACAACATGAAGTTACTGAACTCTGAACAGGAAAGAAATGTACACAGTTGCCTCTTTCAAGCTGTTAAAAGCCAACTCGGCACACCACAGGTCCAACCTTATTTTCTAAGATAAATCAAAAGCGAGAAGAAGCTGGAGGCACCAGCCTTACGCTCTCAAGATGTTTGGGGCTATGATTTTCTGAGGCTCAGGAGTGGTTTTCTGAGGCCCTAGGCTTTTCCACTGGTCTTCATAGTGGAGATGTATACCACGGGGGAGCCACATGTAGTTCCAAGATCTCACCTGGCTGAAGAAATGCCAGTCTGAGAAGAGCAGGGGGTCAGGGTATCCTACCACATCTCACAAGGTAAAGGAGAGTTGATTGGCTATCAATTTTTGAGCATCCAGTCTTTTTCAGTCATAGCTGCCTCAGTTGCCTCTGCTCTGAAGAAAAGCCTGGAATGTTTGGATCCCTCCCACCCTACCCATACTGCCTGCTCCTGTTATGTAACCAAAGGACAGGTATAGGACAGTCATGCATTTCACAGTCTCCTCTTTCGGATCTTTGGCCCCAGCAAGCTGAGCTCTGACATGTGACACGGAGTATTCCATTGCAGAGGCTCCCTTAAACGGAGATGACATTGCTACTCTCTACTCTTGCCTGGTGCTTCCAGAGGGCACAGTCACTTATCACTTGAGGGCCAAGTGGCACAAAAGAGTGGGAGGGCAAAGCATGCTTGAAATTCTTCATGCAATATGGAGATTATTTTGGGCACATCTATCATAGTGGAGGGGGTTATGAAAGGACATATCAAACACTAAACTTGCCTGGCATCTGATCCATGGCTGAAGTTAAAACACTGAGGTCAAAACAAGAGCATTCTTGAATTAGTTCTATTGACCCTTTACTTCTTATCACCCCTACAATGGCTTCCTATTTCTTTGTAGCCTCACTTTAGAAACTGACTCGCTTTTGGTCTCTTTTCTGCAGTTTCACAATGCCAACCAGCTGGCTGCCTGGTGTTTGCACCACATCTGCACCAACTACAACAGTGTTTGTTCCAAGTTCCGCAAGGAAATCAAATCAAAATCTGCAGGTAAGACTCTGCCAGGTCCCCATCTGTCCAGTTCTCCTTGGCTGTGAGTGGAGCAGCTCTCTTCCATGCCTAAGGGAGGGAGCATGCTCAGAAGGTGGCTTGGGGAGAATTCCTTTCACGTGACATGACCCAGAGAATTGGAGGATGGGGATTCTCTTTGCAGAATGACTTGCTTGGAGGTAGTGTGGGCCAGAGTTCAGGCTTCCCTGGGCACAGCCTATAGTTGGTGCTTCCCTCATGTCCAGGGAGGCATGCCTCCAGAGAAGCTCAGACTCTGCAGCAAAGGGTTCAGGTTCTCTGTACCCAGAGGCAAGGCTGAAGGCAGGAGTCTGTCTCCTAAAAGTTTACTGTCACTTTCTGCAAGTGGGCCTGATCACAGGCCCTGCCACACTGGGGTGGTGAAGCAGGAGTCACAAGGCCCAGCACATAGAACAATCTGTGTACTGCAGCAGGGCTATCACCAGTCTTTCTCCTCACCAGACAACCAGGAATACTTTGAGCGGCACCGCTGGCCCCCGGTGTGGTACCTGAAGGAGGAAGACCACTACCAGCGTGTGAAAAGGGAGAGAGAAAAGGAAGATATTGCACTAAATAAACATCACTCAAGACGCAAGTGGTGCTTCTGGAATTCATCTCCAGCAGTGGCCTGAAGAGGAAGCAAAAAACACCCAGTAATCTGACACACCGCTTTTCAAAGCACTACTGTAAAATTAGTCGTCTTCTTAGAGATGCGATAGAGTTCAGGTTTCAGGCACTGACCTTCTTCCACTTTTGTGCATTTATCTTTGTTAGGATCAAAGCACAAGCTCACCATCCATGAGCCTGGACAAAAAGGGAAGCTGACTCTCACTGCATTCCTTAAACTAATTCTTATATTTTTTGTTAGATGGCTTAATAAACTTTAGTCCGTTACTTTGTTTCTTTTTATACAAAGAAAATATCCAGCTTTCATGTTTCAGATTCCAAATTGGAAAATATTTTTATATGGTCTCTTGTATTTTGTTGAAATAAAAATACTATGTATTACCTTATTTTCCAGGCCACAAATTGACCATGACATTGCCTTGTGAGTCTCTGGGCCCACATGACCACTGAGCATTATGTAATTAGAGGGTTATCTTTTTGTTGTGAAGTAAAGGGTTGGGCTGAAATCCCCCAGTGTGCAAGTTGAAAGTGCTTAATCTTTGTTCTGCTGAATAACATCGGTATAATTACCAACTCAACTCCAAGAATGTGTATTTACAATATTTGCTGTGTAAGTGCTAGTAATTATATGGTTATATGTGCCATGTAAAATATAGTGATAGCAAATATTCCTTGTTTAAATGTCTTAGATTCAAGAGGATAATCTTTATAATCATTAGAAGGGCTTATTAAATCACAGCATTATCCAGGGCAGACCTCCTCGTGGGCCTGAATACATTCGATACTGTTAGAGCATTGGTGTTTGGATTGCTGAATTAGGGTTCGTGTCTCTCAGTATTCCTTGGTCTTGCCATGCTTCTGCATGCAGACTCTCCACTGACTTGAACTGAGATGGGCAGGGGAAAAGGTCCCTAGACTTATCCAACCATCTACAGGTTTGTCACATCTTACTACCAAAACAGGCTTCCTCAGGTCTCCCACCTGTGGCCAGTTTCATTTTGTACAACATTGTTTTTAACTCTTCCCAGGGAAAATTCATGTTGCTGCAGAAACAGGCTAAGGCGGAACACCACGCCTGCTGAAAATTAGCGGGGCCTTCTAGAGCACACAGCTTGAGACAGGGTCCCCGCCTTCTCCAACACGGAAAGAAATCTAGTCCCAGAAGTCTAGGATATGGTGCTATTGTGGGTTAGTTTTGACCCTTGGTCCTTCTGAGTTCTCAGTGTTAAAATATAAAACGTTGAGCCAGAAGCTTTCGAGAGACAGTCAGTCACTGCTCCTCTATACATTAAAATGCCGCAGTGCACACAGCATTGTAAGGCCGCAGCTCCAATACCTGCTGTGGGATGCCGTGTGGCAGGGATGGGCTCATCTGCTGCAAAGTCAACGTTCCGACGCTAAGGGCTGCTGATTTTCTTTTAATTTTCTTCTAGCTTTTCCAAAGATGGAAAAGAGACAGTTGACTCCAAACCCCAGTGCTACAATCATATGCATTTGAAAATCTCTAGATTACAGATGGGCGTAGTGATTCCCAGCAAAGGAAACACAAGAGCTTAGAGAGGCCCAGAAACACATTACCTCTCACAACAAAAGAGGAGGCAGTGGAGTGAGGATGATGACAAGTACATCCACCTTATTTTTTAAAGTAAGGTTGTAAATTATTAAAGAAAGGAGACGTGAGTCCAAATGAGAGGATAAATGTCAAGACTCTGGGAGAATTGACATGTATCCCATCGTAAGATAATAGAGGTTGAGTTTTCAGTGAGTAGTCGTAGTTGAATTTATACAACCAAAGCTCCCATTTGATTGTAATCTTGCCAAAATGTAATGGACATATAAATGAATATGGGGTACAAGCAATAACATCCACTAATGTTGTTATCAGCTACTGTGACCAAGTGGCTGGTTCATTTGGTTGATGCTGATTATGGCCTTTTACCATGGTGGTTTGTTTCATGTTTTTTATTTCACAAAAAGCCAATAAAACTGTTTAGCTATAAAATGCCTCCAGTTTTTGTTTTAAGAATTACCATCTGCCATGCATGTAATTTAGCAATTTTTAAAAACAATCAACACTTTAAAGGTTCTGGGTCACTGAGATGTGTGTGCTTCAGTAACAAAGCAATCTGAATGATTGGCATCATTGTTTTTAGTATCATTAGCCAACACCATGATGTAAATGAAGTGTCTGATTCTTTGCTCTTGATAAAAGAGTTATATTACTAGACATGGTCCAGCCTTGGGGTGGGACTGGTGGAATGATTATCATTTCCATTTGGGCAATTCTGTCAGCAATTAAGTGAAAAGTCTGCGTTGGGAGACTCAGGAAGAAGCGTTTCCTTTAGAAGCAGAGCTAAAAAAAGGACTTGGGGAGCAGGTTATAGAGGCTGTAATGTTTATCCAGAGAGGACTTTTCTGAGCAGCATGTTCTCTATAACTTCATTGGAAGGAACTGACCACTACAGAAAGTAACTGTGGAAAAATGACAGTCAGATTTGCAACACATTCTCAAAACTTTTAAAAGGTGGTCTCAACCAGGACACCTTTTACATAGTTATGACAGTGGAGTCTTATGTATAGAATGCAATGGTCTATGATCCCCAGTACCAAAGGGGAAAAAAAGTAGTGGTCTAAGTTTCTCCCAGGTGGCTGGAAAATCATCATGAATTTCAACATCCTTGTAATGGCACTTGGGGAACCACAAATTCAACTGGTCTAGAGGGAACTAAAATATTTTCATTATGCAATACTCAAATGTGAAAGTTCAATGTTTCTGAGATTTTTTTCACACTTGCTTCTATTATATGGCATATCATCTCCAAAACTGTCAAAATTCAATATTTTCTTGGGTATTGCTTGAGGGGTGTGTGTGTGTGTGTGTCCTAATTGGATGCCAGTGAGCAAACAGCAATTTCTTTTTTTCTAAAAGAATGTGGCTACTGCATAAAAGTTGTGAAGGTGAAAGTTAACCAGGGAGCATATGTGGGTTTGTGTTTTGTGTATCTGAGTGTGTAAATGCAAGTAATTAAGAAGCAGCATCACAAAGCAAAAATCACGCAAATAAAAAATTAACACCAAAAAGAGAGAGACAAAGAGAAAAGCCATTGGCCAAAGCCATGGAAGCTGAATTAAGTGCTCCAGACCACAGCGTACTTTCTTCCAAAGGGTTAATATATGTGATTGTTGCATATCTTGTGACTTATTTTGTTTTCCAATGAAGACTTTGGTGTTTTGAATTTCTAATTAAAATGCAGGTAGCGTGTACAACATGAAAGGCATGGACTCAGAACCAAAGGCAGCTGTGTGGCAGCACAGCCGACCTGCAGATGCTGCACCTGTGGAGAAGCAGTGCTTTTTTGTTTGGCTGCACTTGAGAAACTCACTGTGCACTGGCAGTGCCTCTAAACTGAAAAATTTTGCTTAAGCCATTGAGATGGGTGATCTTTTTCTGGGTAAATGTGCAGATGCTCATCAGTTAGATATTTGTGTACTATTGTCTAAAATATATGGAAATAATTTATAAAGAGATAATGTGGGGATGGAAACCAATAAATCATGCCACTGCACGTCCATAGCGATGAACGTGCTATAAACAACAGTAGCAAACATGATGTGACTGCCAGAAACTCACTCCAGTCGCTCTGTTTCCATAAAACAGAGCATCTTAGTGACATGGATTTCCATAACTTGGAGATGAAATGAGAGCTACCTAAATGACACCCAGGAAGGCGTATTTGTTAAGCATTTTGTGTCTGAATATTTTGCAATCCCAAAGAAAACAATGGTTAGATATACCGACACATTACTGAAGAAAGAATTTGATTCATTTCTTTCTGCTTGGTTAGGTTAAAGTTAGGTTATCCCTTTCTATAAATGTATTTTATATCCTTTATTATCTTTTTATATGTACCTTAATGATTCATGGTAGTCCCAACTGGGGTGATACACTCGTGGAATGTTATATTTAACTGCCATGTGGAATGATACACAGCCTCTCCATGCTTGAGTCTTCTAGAAAGTGGGAACAGGTTTCACTGATTTTCCAGTGCAGACTAAAGATAATTTAGGTAAAGCATGTGACACAATACTTTCGCCCATATTAAGTACCCTGTAAACGGAAGCTAACTAGAAATGCTGAAACTGTGTACTTAGTATGTTGAAAACCAAGGCAAAAAATCCAAAAGACGATAGCCATGCCTGTTACAGAATAAGATTATGTGGCCTTTTACTACTTGTTTCTTCAATCAGGTGCCAGGCTTACGACTTAGTGCTTCATACAGGTGATTAAAGGACTCAGAGACTAAGAACTGTGTGACCTTTAAAAGGAGGTGGCACTGAAGGGAAAGACTTCCCTTTCCCTGGTGTCAAGAGGGCAGGAGGATAACACTGAGAGGAAATTCCTTTCACTGTGTCCCCATTGTCTCTGTTGCATAAGGTTGAACCATCACAGACCAAGCTTGCCTGAGCCTCTGATTCACTTGGAGCGCTTCCTTTTTTATTTCTCTCAATCATTTTTTTTCTTACACTTCTTGAAAAGTCTAGTTAGCCACTGTCTTTGTTTGTTTTTGTTGCTATAACTGGACACCAAAAAAATGAACAATGTATACAGAGGATGTATTTTATTTAACTCCTGGTGCTGGAGCCCAGGGATTCCAAGTGCCTGGTGCTGGCATCTGTGCAGCATGTGCGGAGGCTGCATCATCTAGAGCAAAGCACATCACATAGACAAAAAAAACACATAAGCTCAGGTCTCTTTGAGTCTTACAAAGCTCCAAGTCGCATGATAAGGGCCCTACCTGACCTTATTTATTTCTAATTACCTTCAAAAGGCTCTACTTCAAATACCATAAGAATTTAGGGATTAAGTTTTTAAAACATGAAATGTTAGTGGACACATTCAAACCAGAGAAGCCATGTTCTTCAGTGCTTACTACATTGTCCTCCTCGGTCAGTGAAGGCCCTTTATTACTACTTCTACCATAATATCCACTCTTGCAGCATGTTCAATATATGCCTTTAACCATGAGAGCATTCTGTTATACAGTTTTGTTTTATGTTCTTAGTTTTATAAATGGTGTTGCATAGTAAGTTTCATTGTGCTATTTGCTATTGTGACTCTGACTTGGCATGGAATTCTGTGTTATGATGCTCATATGCACATCCCACCCCTACTTCCTGTGACCCATCATGTGCCACAGACTGCACCGTCCACATTTTATACTCTTACCCTGCTGGTAGTAGTCCCACTCATCAATTCCTATTCCCTGGCACTACAGTGCACTTCCTTGTACATACATTCCCTGGGGTCAGAACTGAAACTGGATTCCAGGTGCTAGGTTAGCTACACTTAATCAAAACCTCCTGAGGTGATGGACATGTGTGGGGACGCTGGACTCAATGAGGAAAATCTAACCCCTAACCCTTACACTAAGACAATGTGATTCAGGAGTCATCAAAATCTGAAAGGCTCTGACTCAGCCCAGTAAGTGAAGAGAGGTTTAGCTTGCTAGCATTTGAGAGGCCTAAAGAGGCTTTCTGGATGTCAAAGTTGTATAGTTGTACATGTCATCTGACCTTCCTGAAAGGCAAAAGTCCTAGATGTCTTCTGAAGAGCCATTGAATACTAAGATTCTCGGTCTTCCTTTAAACAATTCCTTAGCTCGATTGATCACTTCAGTGCAAACAAATCAAAACATCCATCTTGGGCCAGGGATTTAGCCCAGCAGTGTAAGCACCTGCCTGGCAAGCACAAGGTCATGTGTTTGATCCTTGGTATCAAAAATAAATAAATAAAATATTCACGTTGTACTTTGTAAGTATGCACAATTTTTGTCAGTTATATCTTGAAGCTCAGGGGGGAAAATTTCCCTAATAAGCATATGCACATACACTGAAAATTGCCTTCTAGTACTATTTCACATGTGAAATCTAAAGAAAAAGTAATCCCCTACTATCTTTAGTTGCACTGTTGTGACTGCCTCAATGCCCTGAATCAAATCAATACATTTATCTTTTATGGCCATTTTGACTTTGGGGAAGAGCCAGAAGTCCCATGGTACAAGATCCAATTAGTAAAGTGGATGAGGACACATGATAATATTTTTACAAGCCTGGCTTCCCATTGGATAGAATCAGCAGCAGCAGTTATAGTTTTTATTATACCTAGTACAGACACTCACAAAAGAGGACTTCCAGAACTGTTTCAGAAAGTGGCATAGATGATGGGATAAATGTGTTCAAAGCAAAGGGAAGTGTTAGGGGATTAATAGCAACAAGCCCAGTTTGGGAACCAGCACCATGTGTGGGCCACCGCTGGACTGGGAAAAGCCAGACCCCAGCCCCTTCCAGCGCACAGGCTGGCAATACAAGAAGTACCAATCCCCCCATCCCCACTCCATCCTCCTGTAAGCGACCAGCTTATCCAAAGAAACACGTTTTGATGATAGCTACAGAGGTGAAATTCAACTGGATGCCTGTGGTGCTTTGGTGTTTCACTAACATTGCAAGTCTAGGGCCAGTGGCCTGATCATAGGTTCAGAGGATAGTGGTATGCAGTGTGGCATCTAGGGGAGACCTCCTTCTGAAGGCTGTAGCCATTGTTCATTCCCTATGGTCTTGTTTTGAGATCCTATACTATTTCCATTGTTTTGTTGGGTTGTATTTTATTCTCTTTTGTTTTGTTTGATTATGTTAAATCTGATGGCACTAGCAGCTATTTCAAAGATAGCAAGATATATTATGGTAGCAATTTTGGATTTACATATTGGCTTGTTTTGAAATATTTTATTGCCTTCATTGTTCTGTTTTTATTGTTTCTATTCTATTCTGTTCAATTTGATTTTTACTGTGTCTGAAGTTATCTGCAGCTATTTTGAAACATCAAAAGGCATTATGGTAACTATTGTTAATTTCATGATGATTTGAAGTCCTGTATCTCTTACACTGGTTTGTTTGATTGGTTTTATTCTGTTTTACCTTCTTTAAAATAAAAAATAATTTTAAAAATAGCAACATCTTTTACTGTAATATTTTTTAATTTAAATATTCACCATACTCTTGAACATAAAACTTCCTTTTCTCCTAGTAACCTGCCACAGGTGTAAACCAGAGTACCACCACCTGGCTAGATGGAGAGCCTTCAAACCACTATGATTTCTCTCTCAGCCCCACACCCATTGGCATGCTTGGATTATAAAGATATTCTTTCATTTTATAGACCTGATTTCTTTAAAAATAAGTAAATGGAAATGATCAGGCATCTAAAATTTTAAACTCTTAGTGAAATGGGCTTATCAAACTAGAAAAAAATTAATTTGTACTATCTCCCCAACAAACATTGTACACTTAGTTACCCTTGCTCTTGTTTTGCTTACATTTGCATAAATTCCCAGAGTGTTTAGACCTCAGCTATATAATAATGTACTTTCCCACATTCTTTCAATTTCATTCAAATGCTTCTTCATCATACACAACCGAAACAATGCTCCAAATCTTGACACTACTCTACCAAAATTCAAAACACTAATGTGAAAACCATGTTGATTTTTGAGTACTTTTGATTATAACCAAGCACTGTGATAAGTGCTTTGTGAGCATTTGTCTTATTTAATTCTCACAGCATTCTCACAGCATGTGAAGAATAATAGGTTCTCCAGAAGCAGACAAGATGAAGATTTACAAGCAAGCCGTGTGTCTAGGAATGTGCTTAGATGAGACCCATAAAGGAGGAGGAAACAGGGAAGAATAAGAGGCCAAGCAAAAGAATGGCTTCAGAAAGTCCCACTCCACCTTGTCTCCAGGGTTGCCCAGGTATATAAACTATGCCACAGAGCTGGCTGTGAGATTCCTGCACTGATAGTCAAAGGTCAAGTGCTCAGGCAGTGGAGAACAAGCTCTTGAGCATTTCAAACTCCCTAGGGCAACGGCTCCAGTAGCATACAAAAATTCCTACAGTGAGACTCGCAAAGGTGAGTTCTTGAAGGCACACAAAGGAAAATAGAAAAATGGAAAGATTCCTGGGAGAACACAGATTGATCTGCTCATTGACTTGTATTTTGAAACCCCAAAAACCATCTTGGACTATTGATCATTAGAATATGGTTTCTCCCCTCCAAAACTCATTTTGAAATTTGATTGTGCCAGTGCTGTGAGGTCAGATGTTAAAGAGGTGATTAGGTCAGTTAGAGGAAGGGCATACTTCCTCTCTCAGAACTATTGAGTTATACAAAGTGAGGAAGTGAGGCTGCCCAGCCTGTTCTGTCTCTCTACCTGCCCTCTGCTTTTCTACCACATTATGATACAGCATGAAACCCTTTCTAGATACAACTCCCCAACTCCCAGAACTAACAGTCAAATAAACTTCTACTCTTTATAAGTTTCCCAGTCTTGGGCATTTTGTTTCAGTAACATTAAACAGGCTAAGACAGATAAGGCATATGGAAATACTGTGTGTTGCTAGCTAAACATGGTTGAAAAAATTATTCTTTTATGGCTATGTCAGAAAACTTCTTAAATCAATTTAAACAGCAGCAAAAGTTAAGTTCATATTAATTTTTTAAAGTTACAAAACTTCAATTGTTTATCCTCCTAAACAAATGTACACAAGTCCTTATTTGAAAAGCCATTGTTGAATTTTACCTACATTGTGCAAATTTTATAATGATTTCTTTGAACCTAAATAAATTTTGGTACACAGCATTTTCATAGGCTTAACAACAATTTTTTCCCAAAAAATAATCTGAATGACAATTTTCATTCTCCCTCTCCACATGAAGCATCCTCCTACAGAATCAGTCCAAGAGGAAGTAATCAAAAACTGAAGATTTAAGGTAAACTTTTAAATTTCTTATTTCAATATCAGCTACTTGATTTCCATGGAATTTACTGCCTAATTTATTTATTAACTAAAAGAAATTTTTAAAATAAATTATCAGGACATTCCTCCAACTGTGCAAATCCTAAGCAACCCAGCCAGCTGCACATTTTTCTAGGAGTCATTTTTCTGGTTTTATTCAAACAATGACGTTGGGAATGGGATGGTTCTATTCATCCTTAGATCTTGCAAATTGCTGGAACAAGAGAGAGAGAATAATCATTTGAATTTATCCTAGAAGGGTATCTTTTTTTTTTCATAATTTGGCTTGCTTCTGAGTTATGGCACACTGATAATAGAGATGAATGTTGTCTGTATGAGTTATGGTGATCTGTGCTGAAACCAACTCTTTCCAAAAATAGCATTCCTCTCTTGGTTCAGTCAAGATATTCTAAAGCAGAGATAAGTACATTCATCACCAATTGAGAAATAACTCTTCTATCTTAAGAATATTTGGTTATAAGCAAGGTCCTCAGATGACAGACATGTTTCCCTTTAGAGTATCTTGACTCCAAATTCACTCAGAAAGTCAGGGCCTTCCAGATCTGAAGATAATTCTGATCTCATGTCTCCTAAAACAGACCAGCTGATAACAGAGTCTCTTTGATTGTGGAGAATACATGATACCTAGCACCAATCCCATCCCTCTTTCCTTTACCCTACCGTGACCTTCTTTCTCCATTTGACCAAGTCATACCATATATAAATAGATGATACAAATGAAGGTAGACACTCTGTAGTAGAACTGGAAGAAAACACTCACTTTTTAAATCCTACAGAGGATATAACCCAAAATCTCTGGCACAGAACTGACTCTCTCATCGAAGAGAGTTTGTTTCCAGAGCTAGAAATCTCTTCTACCATTTTGACGCTGATTATCTACCTCTTATCTTGCAAAGCCTGGTGACCTTATGTTGATTTGGTCTTTCGTTTTCCTTACCAGTGATTTTATCAGGGAATTACCACGAATTATTTCAATTCATGTGGGATTTTTTTTAAACTTTTATATGCCAAAAATATGAGAGGCCAGTCTTTGGCCTCGCAGAGCATGTAGTATCTATTTGTACATACTCAAATGATAACAATAAAATAATAAGTGAACATGCCATAATTAATGCTACAGGAAAATAGGTCTTATGTCATCTGCTAGTTCAAATCAGCAATGCATGATTATGTTGTGAGGGATTCTGAAGCACAACCCAGATTCAAGTGCAAAGAGTGTTAAGATTGCTTAACAGTATCTGTCAAGCTCTTGGAAAGGGGCCTAGTAGCACAACTAACAAGTGTGCTTTCATGTCACAAATATTTATTGCACTGTTTCCTATCTAATATATGCTGGGCACTTCTCTAACAATCCAGTGTCCTTGTGGAATTAACATTCCATGGTGGGAAGCATTTAGTGGAAACTAACAAATATGTAGTTTTTAATTAGATAAGTGCTATGGAGGACTAAAAAGAAAAAGAAGAAAATGATTAAGAATATCATCTTAGACAAAGGGAGAGAGGCCTGTCCTCTCTAGAAGGGTGTTGTCTGAGTAGAAACCTGAATTAGGTGAGTCAGAATTTGGAGAAGGCTCGCAGAGATAGTTGATCTCACCTAAGGCCTGAAGGTCAGAGATGACTCACTAGCTAGAGGCTGGAATCGTCTGTATCTATGCTCACGTATTCAGTGGTTAATGATGGATCTTCACTGGCACCTCAACAGGGCTGTGGACAATAGGTCTCTCTTCAAGAGTTAGGTGAGGGAGTCAAGGAATTACTGGGGAAAGAATATCCAAAGGCCAAAGAAAGCCCAAGTACAAAGACAGGCAAGAACACACCTAGTACAGTAGGGGATGGTCAAGAAGACCTATGAGCTGGGAAAAAATAGGTACAGAAAACAGTGGAAGAACAGCCAGGCAGGCAGAACAGATCACATACGGCTGTAGTTACATGAGAATTATCAAGTATACTTTCAAAAAGTTGAGACATCCTCGCACCTGCCCCTCCAGATTTCTTATTTGTTTTTAGTGTCTCTGGTTCCTCCACTGAAAATAATATTGTTGCTGATGCCATTCTTGTTATTTATGGAGAAATATTTGATTTTTGAGTCTTTATTGAAAAAGACAATTAGTTTAAGAAGTTAAGTCCCTTGCTAAGGTATGGTGGCACCTGCCCATAATCCCAGCACTCTGGAAGGCTGAAGCAGAAGAATTACAAATTTTAGCCCAGCCAGGGCAACTCAGTACTGCAAAAGAAGATGAGGAGGAGGAACAGGAGGGGATGGTGAAGTGGGGGAATGCAAGGAGAAGGGAGAGTTATTGTTGATGTTGAAATTAAGGACTCCTAAGGAGAAGCTGTGTGAAGAAGGAGAGAGTACCATGGCCTTTAAAGAATGTGTTTCCTGCCTTAGAAAGTCACTAGGAAAACAGCTGAGCCCCACTGGTGCCAGGAGTCTTTAAACTGTTTAAGCTGCTAAACTATGGCGACTGTCCCACTTGGAGTAGTAACCATCTTAATGGCCCAAAAATGTAGGGAAAATATTGGAGCCACCACTGGTTAAGTGAGTGTGAGTTACTCCAGGAGGAAAGTACGCATTTCTGATAGTAACATGTATGAGAAAAAAAGATGAAGTACGGAGGTAGAACTTTTCTTCCTTACTCTGAGCCTAGACTCCATCTCAGGGCCTTCTCTTCTCCCTTTGGGCATAGAGCATCCTTCATGGCTTCTTTATCTCCTTGTCTCTGCTCCCCAATCAAAAGCCAGCTCTAGGAGACCATCAAATACATTCCGAAGTATTGTGTCATATGAGGGCAACATTATCTCCAATTCCACACATTATTCTTACCAGGTGACTTTAGCTGGAGTTGTGCAGACTAGATGACTTTTGAACCTTAATGTACTTTTACATTGCCTCAAGCAACAGAGTATAGTGACATCACAGGAATTCCAAGACTGTATCAAAATTATGCTGCCTTCTCCAAGCTTACTCACTCGGAACCCAGCTGCCAACCTCTAAGAAAGCCCAAATGAGCTGAGACAGGCTACGTGGAGAAAACTGAGGAAAGTGTTTCAATGAACAACCTCACTAAGGTCTCACCCCAGAGACAGCATCATGTGGCAAATATATGAGTGTAGACTTGCCAGTGATTCCAGTCATCGAGTCATCCTTGGATTTCAAGTCTTCCCACTCAAGGCCCCAAACATCATGGAGCAGACACAAGCTGGCCCTGTAGCCTCTCAAAATTTCTGACTCAGAATCAATGAGCAGAGTAAAATGGTTGTTTTCACCACTAACGTTCGGGATGGTGTGTTACCCAGCAGTAGTAACAAAAGCAGATACTAATGCGGTTTAACATGTTTTTGCCTCTCAGCAAACAATGATAGGAGGCAGTGAAGCTGATATAAAGTTTTTGGTAATCAGCCTTAGGTTCAAATCTTTACCAGTAGTGTGGTGGGAGAAGAAACCTCTTGACCAGTAATTTCTTCATCTATATAATGTTACTGGAAACGGAAGTGAGGCGTGAGTATGTAAATGAATATGTGAAATTAGCTTTCCATCTCCTTTCTTCTCTCAAACACAGAGGAGGCTTTGTGATTTAGTTCAAAGTCCTGCACCCATCCCATAAAGCTTCAAGTAGTGACCCTCTTTCTCCTTGGGGGTCCCCACACAAAAGTCTGAGTTTCTGATGATTTTATAGCCATCTTCTCCAAGGAGGTCCAGAGCACTCAAGCAATTACCAGAAGCAGACGTCTAAGCTTAGAGATGGAAGAGAGCTGCGGTTTGGTGTTCTATAATTAAGCACACTACTGCTTTCTTGTCTATGTTACCATCAGAACAAGTGGCCAGTCGGCCTCCCACATGTCTCCTCTGAAAATAGTCTTTCTGTGGCTTCTAGGTAATCTCATTGTTCTACATTTGAACCACCCTCTGGGTGAGCCCAGCTACCCACTCACTGGATCTAATGTGGTTGTGTGAGTAGGTAGAGTATGGAATAAGAAGAGGTGGGAAGAAATGGACAATTAGTAAGTCCCAAGGCAGGGATGAGAACCAGAGGAGGGAATGTTGAGGAAGGGGAATCTTTCTAAAAATAGACATCCTGTTTCTTTTTATTGAAATCAGTAACTCAATATGTATTCTCAGGCATCTGGCACTATAAAGTTTCAGATGCTCTGCCCTTGGCTTTTACAAAAGAAGAAGCAAGTTCTTCTCTCTCTTCATATAAGGGAATTAATCACATCATTAGAATTCCACCCTCATGACCTGAGGCCCTCCGAAAAGCCACATCTCCAAATACCATCCACACTGGTGATGACTGGGAGATTCTGGGATACCAACATGCCATTCCTAACCACACCTCTTTCCATGATGGTAGGCTGTTGGGGTGACTGCTCCAGAGTCCCCTCTATCCTACTCCTCCCATACAGAGCATTAGCTGACGTGGTTGGTGACAGCACAATTCTTGTTGGACCAGGGTTCTTGGTCTCTTTCTCTCTCCCCTTCCTTGAGGAAGAAGAGAAAGAGTCACAGCCTTCTGGGTCAGGATTGCAAGAAGCCACCTTCAACTATCATTCTTGTGCACCTTAGATTCCCTGCCAGAAAAGGAGGTATGAGCCTGATCCCACCTGGGCTTGAGAAGCAGCAGGAGGCCTGAATTAGGGCCAATCCATCTTCACCAGTGACTCTTGGAAATCAGGATTATTGGGCACTTCCCAACATGTATAGCTGAAACTTTGACCACATTATGACTGCATATATCTTCCCTCCTCCAGTTAGAAATTGGGAACTTGAAGAGATAACTAACTGGCTTCCCAAGCACAAAACATCATTTATGTCTCACATGCTGTGGGCTCTACCCTGTCCTCACAACAGTCCTAGCAGGAGAACCTGCCAGCTAACCCTGCTTAGAGGTGAGGAGATATAGGCTCATACAGGATAAGTCATTTACCCAAAATCACCACTTTAATAAGTGGTAGGGCAGAAACTCAGTCTGTCTGGGCCCTAAATCTTCTCCTAAGTGCTCTACTTTACAGCTTCTCAGTGATTTCAGCTTAACCACGTGGCTTTGCCTCAGCTATGTACTTTCTCATCTACTCAACAGTTTCCCATCTGGGGAAAACAGACCCAGAGAAGCAAAATAATTTACTGGCTTTGTATAACTAATCCCACAGCAAAAATACCAAATCTCACTTTAGAATTCATTCACCATTTCATTTTCACCCTACTTTTATTCAGGAGGACCCTGAGGATCAGTCAATATCAGCAATGTGCCCCAGGCCACATGACATTAGTTTGGGGTGACTGAGTCCAAGGCTGGTTCCTCCGGCTTGCATCACTCAAAAGTATTTCTGTGTGCTGTCCCCTGTAATTTCCTCTGACTGCAAACAAACTCTCCTATTTGCTCCTTAAATCCACGTCTGCAACCTGTCTCCCACACCTCCAGAGCCCTTTTCTCACTTGCTGTATACACTGTGCCTCAGTTTGGGGTTTCAGGGTCCTTTTAATGCAATGTGCATTACATTTCCACTTTGCTGTTTAGCTAAAGTGTAACCCACTTCAAGAGTTGTCCAAAGTCCACAGATGTTGTAATCTGCAGTTACAGGTAGCAGAAGACCCTGGACTGGGCCCACGTGGACTCTGTGGACATCTCTTTGCTCTCTGGAAAGATGGGTGGCCACCTGAATAAAGGTATTTCTTTACTAACCCCTATTTAGAAGATATTCCTTCCATAGAGATAACAACTACTAATGGAATAACAAGGAAGAAACCTGATTTCTGTCCTCAAGTGTCTTAGCAGAAAATACTGAACTTAGGAGGATGGAAGGGAACTTAAGAGTCCTAGAAACCTACCACATCTTTCTGGGACACTACAGTGAAGTGAAAGGCTCCACACCAACAAGACAAATGGCTGAGAAAGAGTGTTACACAGGTTCTAGCTACTATTTATTCCCCTCCAGCACCAAGCCTTTATACACTGCTGCTCTAAATCTCATTGTTCACAGCAAGCTCTAGAACTGTCTAGGCTGTCACATGGGGCACTGTGACCACACGCTAAACTGGGGAGAATCGCATTCAGCATGATGATGCTTGCATAGTGAGTTAAAACTGACAGTGAAGGTCCAATGCTTCACATTCCTCAGGCCATGACACAGGAATGCACCAGAGCTTGCAGGTCCCAGCGATGAATGCTCATTGCAAGGATCCTGAGGTGTGTGCTGTTGGAAGGAAATTGATACAGACATCCCAAGTCTCACTTGTCTCAGTTCTGGGTACACTGTAGTTCACAGCCCACAGGAGGCGACACAGCAGCACATGGAGCTGACCCCTGAGCTGGAAGACTCCTTTCTCATTGTGCACTCTACAATACCATCTGGTACTCCTTTCTTGAACCAGATGGTTCAAGCCTCCTTCCCTCCAAGACTATTTGCTTTTTGGAGATATGACTGTGCCCATTTCCAGTCACAATCAACAACAAAGCACTGATTTCATTTCTATAGCAAGCATTCTACATGAGTTATCAGTACCAAGGCAGGAAAACAAAGCAGAAAAGACAGATGGGGCCACTTTTATGAAAAGTTGACTGTATGGGTCAGTGAGCCTTCACTCACCACTTTCTCTTTTCTACTGCAGTCTGCCTCTGGGGTCATTCTCCCCTGGGCCAGTCTCAGAAGACAACCCCTCTGCCCTTTTAGGAAACCCAGTCCCCAAGCTCTGCCTTTAAGCAATGAACTTTCCAACAAGATCCAAGACGCAGAGGAAGATGGGGAAGAAAGGATAGGAGGAGGGCATTTACTAGAGCCTAGGGAATAATCTAGCCACAGCCCTTTGGCACTGGTGGTGATCATCTGGGTCATACGGCTCAGTTATTGAATTTAGGCAGCTGTTACTCTCTGGCTTAGCAACTCTCTTGGGACCATGCTATGTTTACCATTGGCTTTCTAAGTTTACCCTGCTGCCAGCAGAAAGAAGGTAGAGTTATAGAGCCCTAGCATTCACTATTACTTTCCTTTTGACCCTTTGGGAAACAAGCCAGGACTTGATAGCTTTGATTATTTTGGAAAAAGCATTAAATTCTATACTCTCTAATTGACCTCCCTTTTAAAGCAATAAGGTATAATGACTCTCCTTAAATGTTTCAGCATCAGAACCATCCGATGAACTTCGCAAAATTTAGATTTTTCAAATCAAAATTACTAGATAAAGGGTCAGCTACGGATTCTATAATTTTTTAAAGCTGTCCATGAAATTCTAATGATCAGCCACTTTGGGAACTCAGCAACACTTAAACTGAGGTTGGAGGGAGGATCAAGAGACTCTCCCCAGTATCTCTTTCCAGAAGTGATAGCCCTGCAGGAAGGTCTCTCGTGGGATGGTGAGTTTGCATTCAGATGCCGTGAATCAGAAAAACTTGTGCTATAGGGATAGAGAAGCAGCAAGAGAAGCCTGTAACTCCCCAACCCACTCCAAAAACTTTGACCCGGTCCACTGTGGTAAAGGATGCTACAAGCAGAAACCAAGTGACTCTTCATAACAGTCTCTAGTCACAAGCAGTCGGACCCTTGAATGAGAGATGTGCAGTGAAAACTTACTCCCAGCCATGAATATATCGTTCAATTTTCAGAAATTTTTCATGCCAATTAAAAACAAATTGTAATCTTGAAATCAAACATGGCAAGAGTATTTACACTATGAGAATTGGCCTTTCTCTTTTTCTGGAGAGCTCATTATTAAACATTTACCAGGATCCTACTGCCTTTTCCCCATGATTTGGAAATACAATGTATTTGTAAAATAAAGCATTTGGAACAACCAGTCACATTACTGTGAAGCCATCAGCAGCAATGATGGACATAAAGGGTCCTCAAGCAACGTGGAAACAGGTGCAGCAACAATCAGGGTAATTCTAAAGAACACAAGCAGACCAATTCGAGTATACGTGAACCACCTGGGCCTCTCAGAAAGTAGTTGGGAGATTTCTACAGGTGGAATGAGCCAGTCCAATGTGGAGGTGAAAGCAAATGGGGTCTTAGAATCTCCAAGCTAGGGCCTTGGAGATTATCATAGAAAATCCAACTGTGGACTTCCTGACAGAACTCTGTGTGGTCCATCCTTAGCCTTGGAAATGAAGAGCTCACTGCACTCCATGTCCGGCTGACCATGGAGAGGCGCTCTGCTCGCTAGAAAGTTCTTTCTTAAAGTTTCTTTCTCTCTCATTTTTCCCACAAACCAAGTTTGTCTCTGGGATCTTCCTGCTCGTTGCATGGTTTCTATGGAGTCAGCACTGCCCTCTGTCGGTACCAAAGTGCCTACATCACAGTGACCTGTGGCCCTTCCTCCCTGTCCATAATCCTGTCAGGGAGTGTCTCCCAGGTGTGTTTACTCTTGAAGGTTCAGCTCCCAAAGGCTGTGATAAAAAAATAAATAAATAAATAACACTTTCACCGCCCATGTTTTTTTCTCTTCTGTCATTTAGTGGGATCTCCATTTTTCATAACCTCTTCCAGTATTCCTAATGTAAAAAGCTTTGCTGCCAGAGGTGCAGGATTGATTTTGTGCAATGCTTTGCATTTTGGAATGCTCTCATTGAGCTTGGAATCATGCTAGGCCAGGAAGTACAGAACACTGGGTTTCTGGGCCACATCATCTGGGAAAGTAGGAGACAAAGCCTAAGAGCGCCTCATAGCAAACCGAGACCTCTTCACCCTCATTGGGTAAGTGAGACTTTAAAGGTTAGTGCTGCAACGTGCTCTGGTCAGCTCCAAGCTGAACAAATATTCAAGAAATATTTGTAAAAATGGCTTCCATTGAGGACATCAAGCTTTCAAAATGAACATGCCCCCATGAACTCTCTTTACTCTCAATGCAGTGTGCAGTGTGGTAGGAAGAGGATGGGCTTTGCAACCAGGCACACTGGAATTCAAACACAAGCCCTACTCCATCGCAAACCCCATCTCTCCCAGCCTCTCCTTCCTCACTCGTAAAATGAGTTAGTGTGCAAATTAAATGGCAAAAACTATAGGAACCCCAACCACAGGGATTTGCACAAATAAATGTTCAATAGTAGCAGTGTTTTCTAATTACCAAAAGCTTCTTAACATCCTCTTCTCACCATTAAAAAAGGGATGGGGAGTTCTCCATTTACATGGCAAAAGAAACTGCTACTAGATCTCTTTGACTTATGCAGTGGACAGGTGATGCCCTTCTCCCAAAAGTATCTGCATCCTAATCCGCAGAACCTGTGTAGGTCACCTTACACGGGAAAAGAGATTGTATAGATGTGAGTCAGTTAAGGATGACAAGAGGCAGGAGTGATCTTGGATTGCAGGCCCACTGTAAACAAAGGTCTTAGTAGGTCAAAAGTGTGAGTTACAGGAAGATGAAACTGAAGCAGAAATCAGAAGGCTGCAATGTAGAGTTGTAGATGTTAGGCTCTTGTCTTTGAAGCTTGAGGGAGGGGACAAATATCAAGAAATACAGGCAGTCCACAGAAGAGGAGTAATGCAAAAATTCCCTGGAGCAGTTACGGCAAACCTCTTAGAGCTTTCAGTGATACAAACAGGCTGCTGAGCCACACGGGACACTGGTTCGCCACCACTGCCCTAGAGCCTCCCTCCATGTGGAACTCAGCTCTCTGACACCTTGACTTTAGCCTAGTAAACCCACTTTGGATTTCTGTCCTCCAGAATTAGAACACCATGAATTTGTGCTGTCTTGTACCCCTAAATCACGTTATTATGTTACTGCAGCAATAGGAAACTAACACAGTCTTTAATTTCTCTTCATTCTAGAACTGTTAATCTACCGGATTTCTGAGTCATCCCTCGAGACCCCCAGCTTGGTTCTGGCCCTCCTGAGCAGCAGGGCTATTTAGTCCTTTCTGAATTAAGGGCAAGTTAACTGTGACTCGGATCAGAACTACAATAATTAGTAACATTGAGTGGTTGTGGGTACACTGTATGTGTTAATTTCCTCCAGAAACTGACTCTGTTCACTTGATCTGAGTTTTCTTCCCCATTTCTGTACTATAAATTGAGCCCAGGTTTTATATGTACCAGGCAAGCACTGTACCACAGTGCTATATTCCTATTGCATGGACAGAAATTTAAATTGGCTATTTTTTCCTTCCCTCTCAAGTCCTAAAAGTGATTAGAAAGTAAATGGAAGTGAATTTCTAACCTCATTTCTGGAATGGAGTCACTGTTAGAATCCAGCAAGTTTTCAAAAATGCTTAAAGAGGACTGCTCTAGAAAGAGTACCACCTCATACGCAAATCTCCCAACAAGGGTTCGCATTCTTCTGAGCCTGCGTCAAAGGCTCCAGTCACCTCCTAGCTGGCCAGGTGAGCGTGGTGCTCCATGTGACAGGGCCTTGACCCTGACATTACACAACAGAACTGTGCAATGACTTGTCCAATGGTTTAACTGCAAGGCTCTCAGAACATTGCTTGAACATTTTTAAATTTATTGAGATTTTTCCTTGGCCTGAAGGATGCCAAGGAAGAGTTACATAAGGCATTGTTTCTCAAATTTTAATGTCATTTTGGATTCTTGTTAAAGTGACTATTTGATTTAGAAAATCTGAGATGAGTCAAAGATTGTATTTCTAATATGATAATACAGATACTGCCGGGTCATGGAGTAGACGTTGAGAATTGAGGGTGTAAGGCACTAGTAACATAAATCAGAAGGGGAATCTCAGTGTGGGTGGGGACCAAGAGCATACCCCGAAGGTCCTGAGTAGACTCACATTGCAACTAGAAGTCTGGTCTTGCAAACCTTTTTCCCTGTCTAGGCAAGTGGCTCTGAGCAGGAGGCATTTATCAGCCTGGCCAGGAAAGTGGCAATGGGCCATTTCCACTGAAGCACTGGCCATGTCACAAGCATGAATGAGGCACCTTGCCAGTAGGCTAAGAAAAGAGGTGACTAGGGAAATCTCAAGCCCTCCAAAGCTTCCCATCCTCTATAAGATAAACACCAAACTCCTTGGGAATCTAGTCAAGTAGATGTGACTCACCTTCCTGATCTTTTTTCTACTGCACTGCACAGCTTCCCAAATACTAGTAACCTTAAGTACATGCTCATCATTTGATCAAATGATTTCTCCTATTACCAGGAAGCCTGTCCCCAGCCAGCCATATGTCTCAAAGTAAACTACATTTGCCTCAGTCCTCTGAGCTCCTAGGCCCTCACATCTCAGTGTGATGTGTGGCCAACAGGCTTAGGCATTTACTAACAACGCAGACTCTTAGGCCCCACACAGATATGCCGAATCAGAATGCACTCAACAAGATGCCCAGTGATTTATGAACATTAAATTCAGAGAGGCACTGGCCTAAGCCATATTTATTTATGGACTTGTCTCACAATTCATGGTCAGCCCCATCTCAACTTCCATTTCTCAAACAGGGCAGCATGACCTAGATGATCAGTGTAAATTTAGCCTCCTGTCCCACTCTCCTCTGTTTTCAAACGCTTCCAGTTCATCCCATGACTTCCTCTATAAGAGGCAACTCTGCAATCCTATCCTCTCCAGAAAGTGGCCCCAGCCTGTGTCAACAGCTCTTATGGAAAAATCCTAATAATTCTTTTCTTTTTAAATGAAAAATCATTTGTTTGGAAGGCTTTTAACCTATATCCAGAGATGCTATTCCACTCTAACACATGTTCTTTTGTGTACTCCTACTGAGATCAATCACCCATAACCCAAGAGTCTACCATGTGGGACAAAGAGGGGAGGCCACCACTCAGGTAGGACTCTGTAGACTTCTTGTCTTTGCAGTGCCTTAGATCATAAGAGGGAAAATCCAGAATAATTGCAAGCAGTTGCTGTTCCTCATGAGGCCAAAGCCAGACTGGCCCTAGGTCACTGTAGGACAGTTGGGGTTATTTTCCAAGCGACTGCTTTAGGGAGATGAACCCATAGACGGTTTCTTAAATGTGCAAAGGTCCTTGGGGAAGTCAGTGATCAGTTCCCACTTTCTATTCTTAATGAGAAAAGTCTTTGAAACACTTCCTTGGAGTTTTTTACCTTACATTTTAGTTTTTAATTTCATCAATTGATTTCTTTCACAACATAAAAATGCAGGCAGAAAAACTATAAAATGAATATAGATACTTCTATCAAAAAATAGTTCACAGAGCAGACAAAATCATCAATAACATTTGATTCTGTTTCCTTCTTTTCTTAGATCTGCACACCTACTTAATACACATAATTATATTTTATATGCTAAAGGTTATATGCACTAAGCTACATAACATCATTACTAAAATGAGGGTTACATCATAGTCTTATGCACTGCTTTTTAACCCAACAGATGATTTCTATATTATGTCCTTCGACATTCTTTGAAAACATTATTAGTCACATCATGAAAATTCATATATGGTTCTAGTCATTATTTAACCATCTCTCAAAACAAAGTTGACAAATTCTTGTTTTTATTTTTACTGTTTTTAATATCTTTACTATGTGTAACAAAAATGAATTACTTAGGGCTGGGGGTTTAGTTCACAGTAGTACAAAAGCCTGCCTGGTCATGAGTTTGATCCCATGTACCAATAATAATAATATCCCATACTAAATTCCATGTACCAATAATAATAATAATAATAATGCATTACTTAAAACCTAATTTAAGTAGCAAACATTTATTGAGCACCTACTATATGCCAGGAATTCTGAGGTAGGTAAGGCAGAAGGATGAATTATGGAGGTCTTCACAGTCTTCTAACGGGGCAGGTAAATAAATGTACAGAGAGTAATAAGTAGATGGACCAAGTAGGGAAAGAGAGTCTCAAGTCACAAACAGCATGATTCTAAGAGTTCTTCACTTGGAAGATAATTTCAGAATGTACTGAGTAACACATGTCCTCTAACATAAAATAACTTACATGTACATCTTATCTTATGCCACCTCTGTGTTATGATGGCAATGTATTTTCATGACCACTTTTCATATCTATCACATTTTCACTATTAATACACAGCTCTTCAAATCTCTTGCGGTACCAGCAATTCTCAGCAATTCCCCACCTTTTCCACATTTTTTTCCAATAGAATTTGGACCAGTTCTGGGACAACAAGGACAGGACCAACTTTGCTAGTGTTACGGCTTGTGTTTAATGTTCCCTCCCTCCCAAAATCTCATGCAGTCATAGGTGGATCTAGAGTGTGTGACCCTAGAACTGATTCATGGTGCAATGCTAAAATCAAGGGCACCAGGATTAAGGGTATGGGTGCTACCCACCCTAAGTAGCCTGGATAAAATATAAGGGATAGAAAAAGCTGTGGCTGTCCCTTCTTGCTTTGCTACCGTCTGCCCACCATGAACTGTTTCTCTTCTGCAGTGCCTGTCTGCCATGCACCCTGTCCTGGAGCCAGCCACCTGAGAGCTAAATATATCTTTCCCCCTCAACTTTAGGGTTCAGTATTTTGTCTCAGCAATTAAATAAGTAACTAAGACACCTGGAGAGCAAGATTAGAGAAGCCTAGATGGTGGTGTGAGTATCAGCCACTTGAGCAGGCTCTGGGTAGGAATCCAGATTTAGTATGGGATAGATTCTCATGTAAGTCAAAAGCCAGCAGCCCAAGGCTATTAATTGGGCAGATGCGATGTCAGAGGAAAAGATCACAGTTTACACAGAGGTTTGAGTCACCTAGGGCCTCACTGCACACTTGCACACCAACCTAGGACTCCATCAAGGCTGCTGTGACCCTCTACTGTTGCACCACTGTGCTGCTTAGAGGCACATGACCTATTAAGTTCTGATATGGGATTCTTACTGCTGCTTATGGTAAGTTCACACATTGAATAGAAGGTAAATGCAACAAGTGAGAAGGACCCAAACTCCCCAAAAGGGACTTTGTATTTTTCTTCTATTGCTGCTCCAAATACCTTGAATCTGGCTCATCTATATCAGATACCACAGGCTGCTCCAAGAGACTGCTTTAGCTGCAGCAATCTCAAGATGTGGACTTATCCCAGATGACCCTCCTCTATCAGGTCTGCTGGGAGTCTCTCCCCTGCCCATGATCGAACAGAAAGTCTGACACAGTGCTTGTGCAAGCCCACCAACAATCCCCATACCCTTGGAGGTTCAGTCCATGAACTGTTCCCTTATACGGAAGTGTAAGTCCTAATAGAGCTTCTATCAAATAGCATGTTTTTGCCTGTCTCTCGTAGAGCATGCTAAGTGGACACACTAAGAGATTATGAACCAAAAGCTGCTGCTACCAAAAGCAGCCAGCAGCTGGGGCTGATAACTTGAAGGCAGCGGCCAGCAGCAGGGAGTGCTGGAGATCAGCAGAGAACGGCCAGCTCCAATGTTTGGAAGAGTTTCTGAGGCTTCCACATGGCTGCTTCCTCTGAGTGATGAGGAGGGCTGCTAACACCTAGTGCCACTGGCATTTAAAGCTTGGGGTTATTAGCACTAAATAGCTACATTTTGGCAATGTGTGATTTCTGTAAAAATTGAGCAAAAAAAAAAAACCCCTTTAATTGGTCTATGTCTTGGTTACTTTCTCTTGCTCCTGAGACAAAACACCTGACACCCAAAATTAGAGAAGAAAAGGTTTATTTTGGCTCACAGCTTGTAAATATTTTAGTTTACAGCCAGCTGGTTCCAAGACCAGACAGGATGGCAGAGGAGCATCGCAGAGAACAAACAGTCCATGGCAAGGCCAACAGAAGGCAGCAAGCAGTAGCTACAAACCTGCCTTTCTTCTCTCTCTTCATAGTCCATCTAAGTGTATTGATGGGCATCATGCACACCCAAGGTGGGTTTCTATTACCCACACCCAAGACTATGATGAACTCATTTAGTTATCACGCACCCTGAATCTCAATATCATACACCCTAGATCCACCCACCTCCGAAAAGCCCCCCTTCATTGCACATGAGGCTTGGGGTGGGGGAGTTGTCATCTAAATCCAAACCATAACAATTTGTAACATTTTAGTGGCCAGTACAGAGATCCTCCTATCTAGATGACTCTGAAGAAGACAAACAACGGTGACAGTTGGCAGCAATGTAGAAGCGACTAAAGCACCAAAGTACATCTGAATTCCATTTTACATATGACTAGGCACCCTCTCTAGCTGGTGGCATAAGAAGTTAGCATAACTTGTCTAGGGGTAAGGGCTGGTATTTGAACTGTCATGTATATTTTCAGTCTCTCAGAAAGAAGTAGTCCCTAAGGCAGACAACAGGAATTTAAGTTTTAAGTGCAAAGGAAATAATAACCATGGTAGTGACAGCAAAATTAAGAGATTACTATATACCAAGGACTATCATAGTGCTGTACAGGTGTTTATTTAAGGCTCACAAGTTTAAGAAGTAGCTCTCATTACTTTTAGTACCCAAAAAGGTTAAGCCCAATGTCAGCCCATTGCTCAAGCTCAAATTTAGAGTATAAACCATTATACCATACTGTCACCTAGGGCTTCTCATCTCTATGATTTGGACTCTAAATCTAGACTTCCAGAAATTTGGACATTTCTGGATGAAGTAGGACAAATGGCTTCTGTCACTAGAAGATGCTAGTAGAAGTAAGCAAACTGCAGCTCCTAAATTCCTGGCTCCTGAACCAGGAGTGTTTAGTGCTAGGCACTCGGAATCAGAATCTCCATGGAGGAAGCCTAGGGTCAGTATTTTATTCCCCAATCGCAGTGATTCTGTTTTACTTAGCCCCTAAAGCAGCCTTTAGGAATCATATTGCCAGATGACATGCTATTACCCATTGCCTTCTGTTTTTCAGTATGTATAAAGTCTTCTCAGAAAATGTAAGGATCATCTGGAGGCCAAAATAGAGGAAGAAGAAGTAATTAATGTGAACTCCTCCAAGATACAGGAAAACACCAAAGAATAAGACTCTCCACTATGAGGAGCCAGTTGCCTGAACCTAGAAATAACTGGAGTAGTCCAACAGGATGCATAAGATTAGAAATGTTCCCCGCACAAGATTCAGACTCCACTCTCTAGGAATAATATTATGGAGGACCAAAGAACTTAGATATTTCTCACCCAATTAATTGTCTTACTACAGACAGGCACCATCAAACAGCCACACTTCCACATCATCACACAGTCCCAACTGGAATTCCCTTAACAACCACTCTTTATCTCAGTAGATTGTAAACAGAAAGAAGAGAGGAGAAACAAAGAGAGAGAAGTACAATGAATAAATCATAAATGCATTCGTCTAATTGAAAGGTTTGTGCCCTAGTATAAATTATTGAACGTTATAGCAGTGGTCTAACATGGAGGAAGACCAGAACAAAAACCACAGCGTATTTCCCTGATGACCACTTCCTCCTCCTTCTCCCCTCAGCCCCATCACAATTTCCTCTTTCCTTTCCCATGGGGAAGAAAATTCCAATCAGTTCCTCTTGTGTCATCAACGTCTGCCCCAAGTTCCACCTCCGGCCAGAAGTAATATAACCTTCAGCCCCCTTCGTATCCAGCCAGAGCAAGAGCCCAGCCTCAAGAGCTGTGCACTCCTCTCCATATCTTTAATAAAGGACTCTTTTTCTTTATTTTTTGCCTCTCTATGGTGCTGAAAAACCTAACATTGATATGCTGTAGATTTTATTTCATTGAAATAACACTGTTGTAAATAAATTTAGTATATACCTAGAGCCAACAAAATACTGCATCCTTTTCTTACCTTCTAATCACATATCTCAGAAGTAATTCAAATCTTGGGGACAACACATGAAGAAAATATACTTTCCATATGAATGCATTCATTACATTTTAATTTTTAATACCAAAAAAATGGAAGCTGTCTAAATGCTAACTGCAGTTAAATAAGTTTTGATATATCTTAAAAAGGAATATTATACAGTTATCAAATTTTTAAATTAAAATGTGAGAATATAGAACAAGCTAGGAAAATGTTGTCTCATATGAGGAAAAAAGAATATAATACCAAACTATAACAATATGAAAGCCATATGCCCACAAAAGAGTACAAAAAGAAGAGTTCTTACAGTAGCCTGATAAGAGTCTATATGACTTTTTCTATTCCTCTAAAACTTAATAATGTTTTTATATTACTTTTAGCTTTTAAAAATATTTTGAGAACGTAACAGTTTTCTATGAATACGCCAGTATACCACTGAAGAAGTATCTATATACATTTCTAAACTGAAATGAATTCTTGACAGGATTCAGAGCACATTTCTCAAATATTACTCTCATCTGTAGATGCATTAAAAGCCTACCAAATTTTCAGTGATACAAATTATCTTTCAACTTGAAAGGTGGGCTAAGGTCCCTAGATAAATACAACTATTTCTGGTGCCCAACATTATTATTTTAAGTAATTTTACAAAATCCATTCTGCTCTTGCTGCACCTGGTAATTAAGTTCAAACATCCTGAAAAAGGCTGTCTCATCTCCCTGAGGCTCATAAAGAATTTCAATTGCCATTTTAAGCTTCCAATTAGTTCACAACATAAAATTACAATTTACTTTTGATATGTTTTTCCTTTGGGCCTAATTTTTTTTAACCACTCCTCTAACCCATATTGTAATTAAGCCTGCTCAGTCTCATGCAAAACAGTTCTTCCTTTCATGCTAATTTCACTAAAATACAACCTGGCTAGTTAAGTCACTGTCCTATTTAACAATACTGATTCCTGGAGTCAACTATCTGTCCACATTTCTGGAGAAAGCTCTAGGCCCCAAACCATGCCTCTTATCAGCTGGAAGGGATTTGGTCTTGTACCAGTTCTCTAACCTGGTTTCCAGAATGGCCACCAGTGTGACTTGAGGGCTGAGGGCCACAGTTCAAATTTATGTTTCCACTTGGAAAGCAAATAGCCATACCACTGGTGGCAGAATAATTTATTGCAATATTAATTTCTGTTTTTCCAGAATTTTTTTCTTCCTGTTTTAAGCAGATAGCCAAACTCTTACAATTCCCTCACTCAAGGACTCCTACCTTCCTGCCTAGGGTAGAAATCTAAAGTTAGTAGAAATCAAAGACTTAAAATATTTTAGTCAGAAATTAGACAAGTATTTTAGTTAGAAATTAGACAAGTAGTGAAACACCAGAAAATACCTTTGGAAGAACTAGAATTAGGGGAAAGATTGCCTTCTCACATTATTTCATGACGTCTTCCCCCAGCCATGAAAAGGAAATGACACCCAGGAGACCAAACCCTGGGAATTTTGGGTAGCAACAAAATGGCAAATCTATAGCAAATTCTTTCTTTCCTGTACCCCATGATGTAGAAGACTGTACACACATACATACACACACACACACACACACAGACACACACACACACACACACACATAATCCCCACATATTGATATACATATAGATGTAGGTAAATATTATACATTCATGTATAACATATTTTTTCAACAAAGAGCATCCTAAATATCTAAATATCATAAATGACAACTGTTTATCTCCAGAAATATATTTTTCTCCTCTTGTTGATCTTCAAATTAAGTTCTTCTGAACCCTCAAGAAATTGTATGGGTTATTTTAATGACACTATCAGAGATGGACACTGCTTGAAAGTGTGTGTGAGGTTTTGAGAGAGGAAGAATCTAGGTACAAAGAAAAATAAATTAATCGTGTGTCAAATTTTTCCTATTAGTATGTATGCAAAAGAATCTTGCAAATAAAATATTAATTCCCAGCATATCCAGAACTTTTTTGGGGCATTTTATGTTCCAATTGGTAGCTAGAGAGCAAGTCAGCAATTAGAGAAGTATTTGCACATTGTAGCTGAGAAACATTTTATAATTTTATAATTCTGCATTAAAGAATTCCTATTACTTTTAAAATCTACTGATTTCATACAGTAGAAACTAAAAGAAGCTTAAACACTGGAAATATAAACTTTTTAAAAATTTAATAAAATTGAATTTAAATTCCAAAATTAATCTAAAGTTTAATATAGGTTTATATACATTTGATTTAAATTTTGAAATCAATCAAAATATGTTTCACACATTATTTTAATAAACTTTAAGGCCTTGGAGCAAAATAATGCAAAACATTAATTTTTTAATTTTAAAACAAAGAATAAAAACAATGATACAGAATTTCAAAACAAAATGATAGATTAACAATGGTTAGTATATTGTTTATTGTTATCTTCAAAGTAGTTGCTCAGATTACAAGATATAGGCATGAAAAATGATCAAACAAAAGCACAAACTGTTTTTTCTGATGAACTAACTGATACTAGTAGTATAATTATCTATGAATATATATATACGTATATGTGTAATCTTTTCCCATCTTTCTTTTCTCCTTTCCCTCATCACCTTTCCCTCATCATTTATTCTTCACTTTTGACCACTTTCTTCTTTCACTTGCACAATAGTTACTATATATTTTGAATCTTATTTAGTCTTTCAGCTTTTTACACTAGGGAGACAATACAATGTTTACACATGTGAGTCTGATTTATTTCATTTATGAATATGGTCTCAAATGGCATCCATTTACCTATAAAAGCCTCGAGTTTATCCTTCTTTATAGCTTTATATACTACATGTATAAAAATACCACATCTTTTTTATCCATTCCTCAGTTGATGGGCATTTGGGTTGCTTCCAAGATTCAGCTATTACAAATTGTGGTGCTATAAACATGGATGCACATATAGCACTGTGATACAGTATTTTCAATTATACTTCTGGGAAAATACCTAGAAAGGGAATAGCTGTATTGAATGAGACCTATAATCCTAGTTTTTTAAGGAATCTCCACACCGATTTCCACAGTAGTTATACCAGTCTACATTCTCACCAACAGAGAAGTGTTCCTTTTTCCTCCACAGCCTCACCAGCATTTGTTATTAGTTGATTTCTTGATGACAGCCATTCTGTCTGAATGAGGAGGAATCTCAGTGTTGTTTCAATTTGTGTTTCTCAAATGACCAATTATGTTAAACATTTTTTCATATATTTATTTGCCACTGGTATTCTTCATCTGAGAAGTGTGTTTATCTCAGATGCCTATTTTTGGACTGGGTTTTTGAATTTAAAGGGCCTGATTTTTTTTTCAATTCTTTATATGTTCTAAATATAAGTGCTTTTCTGAAGGACAGTTGGCTAAAATTTTTTCACATTCTCTAAGTTGTCTTTTCACTCTGTTGGTAGTTTCTTTTGATGCACAAAAACTTTTTAATAAGATGAGATCCTTGTTGTTGATTCTGTGAAGTTCCTCCCATGCAGTTTGGGTTTTTTTCATGAACTCTCTGCCCACCCCTGTGTCTGCAAGATTGCTACTTTGTCTACCAGTAAATTTAGTAAAGCATTTTTTTAACTTTACATTCATCTTAGATTTATGTTTGTGAGGAAAATATATTCAATTATATTTTTTGATCCATTGGATCATTTATGGTCAATAGAATATAGGTCACATGAAACCTGATGATAAGAAAGTGACTTTTGGAGTTTCTGAAGATCACAGACCAGTAGGTAGCAGGATATGGATCCTCTCTGAGAGAGACAGCTCAAATGCCAGAATAGAACACCCTGAAGAGACCCAAACAGAGAGAGATGGACTCTCTCAACTCAGGAAAAAACCAAAGTGAAAAAAACTGCTCCAATATGAGGTCCTGGGGCTAAATTAGAGAAGTTATGATCAGTGAGCATGGAACCCTCCTCGAGCCACCTGAATTCCTGCCCAAGACCGACCTGACCCACTGAACCATGCCGATGCAACTGGCGTGAGCGGCCCCAAACGTGGAGCTGGACAGCCCTGTGCACAGCTCTCCCAGAACTGGCCCTGCACGCAACCCACCCAGAGGCACCATGAATTCACTGCAGCCGCGCTGAGGTCAGAGGTCGGGGAGCCCAGCAGGTCTCAGGGACCAGCATCAACACTCGGTGAGTGATGGTAATAAGACCTCCCATAGGAAAGGGGAAACCAACTGGATGACATGTTGGATTTGGGAAGGCAGCCCTAAATCCACAAGGAAGTGGCTTCAGTTGGTTGCCCCCTCGCTGAGCGGATTGGTGGGATCTGCTTGGACTGGGCCATGTCCCTGGCCAGGAACCAGTGGGTTGTGACAAATTAATTCCCTGAGCATGGTGCACACTGATGCAGTGAAGGCCCACAAAGGTTGACTGCCCTAGAGGGGACGAGCCAGTGCACACTGCCCTTGCTTGAACTTTAATCTCTGATAGCAGAATGCAGAGGGCAGAAGCTCCTAGCCTGTGCATTCTACAAGAACTTTAACCAATAAGAAAAGGGGCTGGGAATTGCACTATACACTTGTATGGAAGGAACCAAAAACATGAGGAGAGAGAGAAATAAGAAAAAAAAACCCAGCCTCAACCCTGGGAGTATTGATCCAGGAAAGGTAAATACAAAAGAGATTCAGGGCAGCAAACATGCAACATCAAACACAGCATTAGCGGACATAAAGAGATATCTTTGGGACCTCGTAAATGAGATCAAAACTGAAATATTAATCCAAATTAAGCAAGAGATAAGTAGATTAACAAAAGAAAGGCTGGGCACCTCTCAAGAAGACACAGACACAAGAATGGAAGAACACAAAAGGACAGAAACATTCAATGAAGAATATAAAGAAAACTTAGAATTCATGAAGCACATTCGAAGAGATTACCAGGAAACTAAAGACTCCATAGAAAGTTGGCAAAACTGCTTGAAAGAAACCAAAGATAGACTATCAGAAATTGAACACAGGCTTGCAATGTGTGATCATGAAAGGGAAGATCTCTTAAAAATAACAAGGGAGCAGGCAGTAACAATTGGAAGGCTAGGGGACAACAAGAGGATCTATAACTTAAGAATAAAGTATGTGAATGAAGAAGCAGGAGTCAAAACAGAGGAACTGCAAAGGCTATTCACAGAAATTATTAAGGAAAACTTCCCCAAGAGGAAGACAAGATGGCGGACAGGTAGGTAGCAGGAGAGAGACTCTCTCTGAGAGTGACAGCTCAAATGCCAGAATAAAACACCCTGGGGAGACCCAAACAGATAGAGATGGACTCTCACAACCCAAGAAAAAACTAAAGTGCAAAAAGCCGCTCGAATATGAGGTCCTGGGACTACCATTAGAGAAGCTAAGATCAGCGAGCACGGCACCCTCCTCGAGCCGCCTGAATTCCTGCCCGACCTGAACAAGCGATCCACACCAAAGCGACTGGCTTGAGCCACCGGAGCACAGAGCTGAACAGCCCTGAGTGCAGCTCGCCCAGACCGGCCCTGCACTCAACCCACCCAGAGGCACCATGAATTCCCACTGCAGCTGTGCTGAAGTCAGAGGTCAGGGAGCCGAGCAGTTCTCAAGGACGCAGTGAGTGATGGGAATAAGACCCTCCCAAGGGAAAGGGGAAACTGACTGGACGACATGTTGGATTTGGGCAGGACAGCCCTAACTCCATAAGGAAGTGGCTTCAGCTGGTTGCTCCCCTCACCAAGCGGATTGGTGGAATCTGCTTGGACTAGGCTGCGCCCCTGGTGGGGACCCAGTGAGTCGCTTCAATATTACTTCCCTGAGATCAGTGCACATTGACGCAGTGAAGGCCTGCAAAGGTTGACTGGCCCAGAAGGGAGGAGCTAGCGCACACTGTCCATGGGCGAACTCTAATCTCTGATAACCTATTGAAGAGGGCTAAAGCTCCTAGCCTGCGCCCTCTAGAGGAGCCTTAACCAACAAGAAAAGGGTCTGGGCATTACACTGTACACTTGTATGGAAGGAACCAAAAACATGACGAAAGGGAGAAATAAGAAACAACTCCCAGCCCCCAACCCTGAGAACATTGATCCAGGAGAGGTAA